>MDKJ01316419.1:0-45856 GCA_005239525.1 Nicotiana knightiana | reverse complement strand
TATATATATATATATATATATATACTTTCAAAATAGTGTATGAGCATCAACCAGTATTTTTCCATAATTTCCATAATTTTTAAAGGCTTTTAATCAATTTATTTCGGCATTTTATTATCTAAATAAATATTAATTGCATAAAATTTTTTTTTATAATGATTTATTACTTAATTTTTATCATTTATATTCATATTAAATTTAAACATTTTATGTATAATTATATTTGCATCTTTAGGCTATAATTACAGTATTTCACAATAATAGCCACATATATGCATAATTACATTATTTACACAGCAAAATGACTTTTTATATTTTTATAATGTTAGGTAAATATTTTAAATCATTTTTCATGCACAAATGACATTTTTTAATTTATTAATTATTTTTATAAATTATTTTACGGGTTTAATTAGGTATTTAAAATCTATCCCCTTTCCTAATTAATTTTGGACCTAACCCCAACCCAATACAACCTAACCCTAATCAACTAACCAAACCCTCTAAACCCGGTCGGTACCCGTCTATTATAACCTGCCCCGGTCACTTTTAAATCCCCAGCCGTTGATCTTTCAAGATCAACGACCCACATCCCTTCTCCCTATTTTAATTAACCAAACCCCTAACCCTAACTCTCATTCACCCAAACCCGCCGCCTCTATATTCTCTCATCTCTTACTCTTCTCCTCTCAAAACCCTAAGTCGCCGTCACCCAAAATCACTCCCCTAATCCCGCCTCTGATGAGATTCCCTCCTCATCTCCTTACCATATTGGCCCCTCCTCCATACTGGCTACCCATTGATGGTGTTATATGATTGTTTGCCTAATATGGCAAGCAGAATCGAACCAAAATTGGTTCAAATCCTTAACTTGCTGCTTATTTCGTCTGTGTTCATCACTTGCTCATTGTAAGTACGATTAATTTCCATATCTCTCACTGATTCGTACTTAACCCTAAGGTTAGGGTTTTCAGATCCCCTTTTGGTTCGAACATAAACTGGTTCAAGCTTTAATTTTAAGTACTATCCCGTCTATATTCGTCCTATTATGCATGAATCTGCCTATTTTTGTACATTTCTTTTACTTACCCTAAATTAGGGTTTCATACCCTTTTCCATTTGAACGAGATCTAGTTCGATTATGTGTTTCTCTTGAATAATTACTGGTATATGTTCATCACATGCAATATGTAGTTGATTGTCTTTATTTTCTGCCGATTTTATGGCGTTTACCTAAAAACTAGGGTTTGAGACCTCTCCTCGTCTTTACTGATTTTTTGATTAATGCCCTTTCCTTTCTCGTATTGACTAATAGTTTCCTTATTTCTGTTTAATATGCCATGTTTCCTTTATTTTTACCTTATTTTTCCCCCTAAAACTGATTGTTAATAGATTCTTATGTGATATCTTCCTTATTCTTTGTTGTATCCTTTTATTCCAAGTGTTACTCGCCTGATTGCACGCCATTATTATCTGTTAATTTATTGAACTCTTTGGGTTTCTTTATTATTTTCCCTAAATCTAGATCTTAATTGATTCTGTGTTTAATACTTACCATGTTTATGTGTTCAGTTACTACACTATTTAAACCCCATCCCATTTTCCCTTTAGGCAGACTCGAATTGATATACTCTCACTAAGAAATCTAGGGCTTTGTTCTATATCTCTCTCTGCTATCTTCTGGTCCTGGCCGGCTGAAAACCAAGGCCAAATATTCTGGACTCTCGACTTTGTGGCATTATTCTGGTTCGCTTGCTTAACTGGTGGGTGACTATTATTTGTCATTTCATTTCTATTCGTGAACTATATTACAATCCAGCATGTCTAAAACCCCTTTCTGATCATGATTCTACCTGTTTACATGATTCTTTGCAGTCCTATAGTTAATATTTTTTAGTTCTGAGACTGGTTATTTTTGAATAATATGAATCCTCTTAAGGCATATGCTTAATTTGTCTCCTATATGATGTTCTGAACTTGTTCTGAATTGGACATCTTTAGGATGTTAATTAGTCAATTAGTCTTGAATCTTTGAAGCTTGTATTGTTATTAAACTTCTTGTTCTGTCATTTATATTCCTTGATAACTTGCTTTCTAATATGTCTTGTATTCATTTGGATTCATGTGGTTGTTTTGGCTGTTTGGTTTTTATGGTTTAATAAGGCTATCCTAAATGCTAGCATGAACACCTAGCTTAACTAGACTTTTCCAGATTTCAACTTATTTAAACTGTATGTTTGTGCATAAACAACTTTAGAAACCTTGGTAGTTTTCTTAATACAATCCTGCCTACATATTCCATGTCTTAAACTCTATTATGATGGCTTTCCATTAAAAATCAAAATTGTTTTAAATCTATCACTGCCTCCTTTTATATGTTGCTACTTTTTTTTAAACTCCCATTCTTAAGTTCTTTAGGTTCTATCCTCAACCACCCCAGTGTGAGCACTGCTCAGTGAGACTCCAGTGAACTCTGACAGATTAGGGACTGGTTCCTAACCTCCTTTGAATCATTCCTGAGTATTTAGTTCTGGTGTGAGCATTGCCCTGGGTCCCTGAGACCCTTGGGAACTTTGACACACTGGAAACCTGGTTCTATATGTACTATGGGTGAATCACTCACCATTGAATGTTCTATTCTTGTGAAATGAGCCTCGAAGCTGATATGGTTTAAAGGCCTAGGCTGCCCAGGTGTATTTGGGCCTGATAAAGGCTCCCTATAGTTTATTTCGTTACTATTATGTAATTTACTAGCCTGGTCTGTGGTAATGCTGTAATAAACAAATTCTGGGATATTTAGTAAAATCGAGAGGGTTCCTTATTTTCTTTTTTAAACCGGGTAGAAATCCTGCCTATAGGGTTTTCTTTATGCTGTTAATTCTGCTCATATTGTGGTTTAGAAATCCTACCTATACGGTTTCATTTATGCTGTTGATTATGCTCATTTTGTTAAATATTGTATAAGCTCTATATTGTGTTTAGAAATCCTGCCTATAGGATTAACATTATAACTTGTTAGAAATCTTGCCTATAGGATGCATCAACTTGTCCAATAAAACGTGTTAGCAATCATGCCTATAGGACCAATGTTTGACTCAACTGTTTTCTGGCAATGTGTATAAATTTCTGCCTATATACTGCTTAATTAGAAATCATGCCTATAGGACTAAAATCAGTTCAATGCTAGATATCATGCCTATAGGATTAAAAATCAGTTCAATAATTAGAAGTTTTGCCCGTAGGATTCTACTAAATGATTTTGAATACAACCTTCACTGTCAATCACTTAGACAATATGCCTATAGGATTTAATAACCATTCTGGATTTGTAATTGTGGTTCATTACTGTCTGAAGTGCCCAGATGCTTAAATAAATCAGTAGGCAAACAAATAGGTCTTAATGCCTGCCTCTGCATTCTGTTTTTTTCTACATAGATATCCTGCCTATAGGATTCCAAAGTTAATAAAGTTTGCTGATTCAATTGCGTGCTTTTGTTGTCTATTTACGGAGGTTAATGTGAGCCCATACTTGTTCCTTATCTGAAAGTCCTATTTGTTTTTGTTTGTCGCGTAGATTTCTCATTTTTAAGTAACACAGGTTGGTCTAGAACTATCCCAAATAGAGGTCCTACTACCTCCAGGGCCATAGGTAAGGGACAGGTAGCACACGCATAAGGAACGAGCTAGAAACTACTAGAGAGCTTAAGCAACAACTTAAAGGTAGTAATTAGGTAGTAGGGAGGGAGATGGTAGTCCATGCGTTAATACTATGAGTGACACCCCGGCTTGAGGGAGTTACAAAGTATTGTGTGGAATGATCCTATAGGCTAAAAAACTTAGGACCCCCCATACTCTTGTTTAGAAAAAAAAGATTGAATATCGTATTTGTACAAATTTCTTAATCCTCTTTTTGTAGACTAATTCGCTTAATTTAAGTTCGGGCGGGACCCACTATTGTGGACCTCGAGGGGTGCCTAACACCTTCCCTTCAAGGTAATTTGAGCCCATACCCAATCTCTGGTGATGTAAACTGGTTAATTAAGTTTATTTCTCTAGGTTCCCTAACGCACCTCAATCCGTTAGGTGGAGACTCTTCAAATTCCAAACCCATCCCGAAAAGGAGTTGTCCTAAAAATGTCGAAACCCGATTTCGCAAGAAAAAGGGGGCGCAACAGGTCCAGCCTCAACATCTGTCCGCTGACAACTCAAGAGGTTGGGAAAAGGTCTACATGAAATACGAGCAAGATCTATGAATGTGAAGGCGTTTGATGGGTCACAATGAGCCACAATTGGAGAAACTCTTTGCAGATGGGTCCTACCTGGTTCGATGTTGAATTTCATGTGCTAGACATATCCGCCTCCTACAATATGCTGTTGGGACGACCTTGGATACATGCCACTGGGGCTGTTGGATCTACTTTGCACTAGGCTGTGAAATTTGAATGGAACCATCAAGAAGTGATCATCCATGGAGATGAAAGCAATCCCATTTACACCAATCAGACTGTTCCGGTAGTGGAGAACAAAAGGAAGTTAGGTGGAGAAACTTACCATCGCATCGAGCATGTTAATGCAATCGAGAAGGATACGTGGTGGAGTAGCAAAATAGAAAGCATATTGGCATGGAGAGCGTATGAACCTGGAAAGGGGCTTGGCAGGAATCTCCAAGGAATCGCCAAACCAATACAACTGAAATGTCATGGTACAACCTTTGGGCTCGGATATCAGTACACCTAGAACGAGTATCGGAATTGGTCACCACCATGGCATGGTCTCTATTACCATCTCGAGCAGCCAGTGCCGCATCTGAGTCAGACCTTTCAGCAGCCGATATAATATGGGGATCCGAGGAGGAAGAAGCTTTGGTTGCGCTGAGGAATTTATTTTTAGAAGATGATTATATGGATTGATATGTGATAGTGGAGGAGGAGGAAGAGGAGGAAGAAGGCCTTACTATTCAGTAGTGGAGAAGGGAGCCTTTCTCAAGAACTGGACTGCTACACCATCAAGGGCCCGATGAGTCCCGGGGTAGCAAGGCTGCTAGCATCATTTATTTTTGAAAAATAATTTCTTCTTGAGCATTTTGTTTTAAATAATATTTTCAATGTTCCATTTCGAAAAACATTATTTGAGTTATTGAAATCACTTTGTTTGACATTTTTATATTTACCAACGGCTTGATGTTTTATTATTACTGTTTTCTTTCATATATTTCTCTCTACAACATTACTATTTCTTATCTTGATGAACCAACGACTGTGATATGTAATGAGACAACGCAACACAAGGACAATGACTCGGAAGAAATAGAAGAAGAAGATGTGATACCCGAGGAAATTGTCAGAGAAGTTGAGAATTTCGAGAACAAGCCCAAGTCCAACCTGGACGAAACCGAGATAGTCAATTTGGGAGATTCTGAAACCATCAAAGAAACTTGCATAAGCATCCACATGTCACCGTTAGAGAAGGAAGAATACACTCACTTCCTGAAAGAATATGAGGACATTTTTTTGCATGGTCGTATGATGACATGACCGGTTTGAGCACATCCATAGTGGCTCATAAATTGCCTACTAATCCAATATGTCTGCCAGTAAAGCAGAAACTCAGAAAATTCAAACCGGACATGAGCCTAAAAATCAAGGAAGAAGTCACTAAGCAGATCGAAGCCAAAGTCCTCAAGGTAGTTGAGTACCCAGCCTGGTTAGCCAACATTGTGCCGGTTCCGAAGAAAGATGGGAAAGTCAGGGTGTGTGTCGACTATCGGGATTTAAACATATCAAGTCCCAAGGACGATTTCCCACTACCAAATATACACAAACTGATTGATAATTTCTCCAAGCATGAACTCCAATCCTTTGTAGATTATTTCGCGGGTTATCATCAGATCTGGATGGATGAAGAAGATACCGAGAAAAAATTGAACTACGCTCGACCTGATTCTCGTTTAAGAGGGGATACGTAGGCAACCCTGTGGGTTCGGTCACAATTCAATTAAATTTCCATTTTCCCCACAATCAGAAACTGTGGCAGAATTTTGAAGAGGACCCTCAAATTCCGAAGCAAGTTCAGCCAACATCATCATACAGAATAGCCAGAAAGTCACTTAGTTAACTGGGGAAGAATTTTGAGGAGGACCCTCAAAATTCTATGGCAAAGGAAGTCGCAATGTCTCTAATAATGTCATAGTTACTGGTTCACCTAACTAATTTCTAAATTGCATATTACTATGTCTTTGAAAACTATATACGCATGCTTTTGAAAAGAAAATTTACTTTTTAGACAAATACTACCCATGGTAACTTGAACAGGACCCTCGGGCAGAGTGGAGCAGATCAAGCAGACAAAGACACGAACCAACCTCCCCCGCAAAACTCACAAAGTTTTCTTTGGATGCAGGAATAATAAGCATCGGCGCAACAACACAATTGCTATAGAAAAAATACATTGTCAGCTAAGAATGCTTCACTCTTACGCTTGCATCTCCACGAGACTAAGATCTATCTCAATTCTTGCATGAGGCTAAGCCCTGCCTCCCCATTTTTCATAAGGCTAAACATTGCCTTCCCCTTGCATGAGACTAAGCCCTGTCTCAATTCCTGCATGAGGCTAAGCCCTGCCTCCCATTTTCATAAGGCTAAGCATTTCCTTCTCTTTGCATGAGACTAAGCCCTGTCTCCAATTCCTGCATGAGGCTAAGCCCGACCTCCTATATGTATAAGGCTAAGCATTGCCTTCTCTCTACATGAGACTAAGCCCTGTCTCAATTCCTAAATGAGGCTAAGCCCTGCCTCCCATCTGCATAAGGCTCAACATTGCCTTCTCTTTGCATGAGACTAAGCCCTGTCTCAATTCCTGCATGAGGCTAAGCCTTGCCTCCCATCTGTATAAGGCTAAGAATTTCCTTCTCTCTGCATGAGACTAAGCCCTGTCTTAATTCATGCATGAGGCTAAGCCCTGCCTCCCAATCTACATACGGCTAAGCATTGCCTTCTCTTTACATGAGACTAAGTCCTGTCTCAATTCCTGCATGAGGCTAAGCCCTGCCTCCCATCTGCATAAGGCTAAGCATTTACTTCTCTCTGCATAAGACTAAGCCCTGTCTCAATCCTTGCATGAGGCTAAGCCCCGCCTGACATTTTGCATAAGGCTAAACATTTCCTTCTGTTTGCATAAGACTAAGCTCTGTCTTGTTATCACCTTTAGCATCATACCTCTGCACCTCATGGGCTGAAATATAGCCAACTTGTCCGAAGGAGTCATAGTCTGAAGGCATCATCCTCATCGCCGGAAGACATCATGCATGGCCTGAGGATCTCTCAAACTTGCACATCATTATTCAAAGACATCATGGTCTGGAGGCACCATCTTCATGGCCCGAGAACATCATTTCATGGCATGCTAATCTCTTACCATACAATTCATGGCCCGGGCATCATTGTCTAAGGACATCATCCTCACCATCCAAAGACAGTCTTCATAGTCCAAAGGGAATTTGCATCATGTCTAAGTTGACGCAATAATTTATGCATATGTGCTTGCAGTGTATTTTTGTAAATTTGCAGGTGGTCCAGAGAGTAACCGTTATCCCAACAGGAGAAATCACGCTCCAGTAACCATCCACATCCTTCAAAGTATCCCAAACATAACCATTCACCATCCGTTACCTAGTCTCATTTACCCATAACCGTTTCAAACTCAAATTAGCCTACTTGGAACATTTTGTCCGTTTTTGCAACAACTCCATTGGTTTATTCCATCATTGGATCTAGAACTACACATGACCTGATTTCTGTAAATCCAGGGATATGTAGGCAGCTCAGAAGTCGGAGTGCGGCCTAAATTCTTTGAAATCACCCTATTCGGTCAAAATAGGTCATCATTTCATTACTCGACAACTCTTTCATCCTTCCCGGGTAAAGAGGGGCAACTGTTGAGACCAAATTTTTCTCATATTTCTCAAAAATATATATATATACCTTCAAAATAGTGCATGAGCATCATCAAGTATTTTTTCATAATTTTCTATAATTTTTAAAAAGCTTTTAATCAATTTATTCCTGCATTTTATTATATAAGTAATTATTAATTGCATCTCAAATAAATTTATGACGATTTATCATAATTTTCATCATCTATATCCGTATTAACCTTTAAATATTTTTAATATATTTATTATAATTGTATTTTTTGCATCCTTAGGCTAAAATTGCATATTTTGCAATAATAGCCCATATATATGCATAATTACATTATTTATACAAGAAAATGACTTTTTAGATTTTTATAATGTTAAGTAATTGTTTTAAATCATTTTTCATGAAAAAGTAATATTTTTATATTTATTAATTATTTTTTATAAATTATTTATTTATTAAATTAGGTATTTAAAATATAGCCCCTAAAAACCCAATTGCGGACCTATACACTACCCAATTACCCCAGCCCTACCCCAATACCCAAATACCCATTAACCCAGACCTATATCCGTCCAAAACACTCAACCCAACCTTTTTAAATCACAGCAGTTGATCTTTGAAGATCAACAACTCGTACCACTCCACCCCTTTTTAATTATAACCTACCCGTCTAACCCTAACCCATTTCACCCACTCCGTCGCCCTTAAAATCTCTCTTCTTCTTCTCCTCTCAAAATCCTAGAGCCGACTCAGAATCTCCCTGATTCTAACCCCAGTAATGGAATCAATCTATGATTCCTTACCTTATTTGGTCCTATCTCCTTACTGGCTACCCGATTTTGGTATTTCCTAATGACTTGCCTAAAATGGCAAGCAGATCTTGAGATATTCGAACCAAATCTGGTTCAAAATCCTTAACCTATTGTCTATTCAGTCCGTGTTCATCCCGTATTCTTTGTGAGTACGGTTGTTTTACGTATCTCATGTGATTCTTTCTTAGCACTAAAGGGTAGGGTTTCAAATTCTCTTTGATTCGAACCTAAACCGTTTCAAACTTTGATTTTTAGCATTATCTCGTCTATATTCACTTCATTATGCGTGAATCTGCCTATTCTTGTTAATTTTCTTTATTTTCCCTAAATTAGGGTTTCAGACCCGGTTCGATTCTGATTTTTCTTTTTGAACAACCTTCTGTCTATGTTCATTTTACTAAAATATTTGATTCTTTACCTTTATTTTTATCGATTTTATGGTTTACCTAAGATTAGGGGTTTAAACCTTTTATTTTGGGACCAGATCTGGTTCGATTATGTGTTCTTTGAGTATATTCCTGTCTATGTTCATTCTATTAAGCATGTGACTCTTTGTCTTTTTATTTCTGCCGATTTATGTGTTTTACCTAAAAATTAAGGTTTAAATCTTTCCTTCCTTACTGATTTTAAATATTTTTCTTTTTCGTATATGACTAAAACTTTCCTTACTTCTGCTCAATATACCATGTTTCCTTTATTATCTTACTTTATTTTCCTTGAAATTGTCTGTTAATTGATATTTTCCTTATTTTAAATGCTACTCGCCTGATTACACGCTGTTGTGCCTATTAATTGACTGAACTTTGACTTCAATTGATTTTATGATTAATTTCTTTCCTTACCTATATGTGTTTGATTACTTCCCTTATTTGTCTGTCTAATTGAACACTATTTAAACCCTTTCCCCTATCCCCTTACGACAGACTCGAACTCTAATACTCTCATCAAAACTTAGATTATTTACTCGTATTCTCTTTGCTCAGTGTTTCTGGTCTTGGCCGGCTGAAAGCCAAGGCCATTTGATTCTGGACTTATTGTTGTAGTTACTTGCTTTCCTTCTTAACTGGTAAGCCCTAATCCCTTGTCACTTTATTCTCCATTTTTTTTTTCATAATATGTGTTGCTCTACCAACATGTTTAAATTCCTATGATTTTGCCCTTATGCTTCTATGACTTTGTCTAATCCTATAGTTAATACTATTAATTTAAGATTAGTTATTTTGAATAATATGAATCCTCTTAAAAGCTGGATTAATGTTTAAACTTGTCCATGCACACTGTTCGTTAATCCTGCAACTGTTCTGAACTTTGCATTCTTTAAGATACTATCAGCATGCAATTAGTTAACTTAACCTAACTTTGCATATATGTATTGTTACTTAATTCATGAGCCCTGTCAATTTATTTGCTAACATGTCATGTGATAATCTGACTGTTTTGCCTAAATTGCTTATGTGATTAAGCAATGGTTGTCCTAAATGTCACTTAGTATAATTAGGTCTCTTAGAAACTATGTACTTTAAAAACCTTGCTTATTTTGCTGAATGCAATTCTGTGTTCTGAACTTTGTTTCTTCTGAACTCAGCACTGTTTAAAAATCTGTCCCTACCTCTTTTTGCTGTCACTCTTTTAAAACTTCCACTCTTAGTCCCTTAGGTTCTCAACCACCCTTGTGTGAGCACTGCTCAGGGTCCATGTGAGACTCTTGTGAACTCTGACACACTAGGAACTGGTTACCAATCTTTTGTCAATCATCTTCTGAATATGTGGTTCTGGTGTGAGCATTGCCCTGGGTCCCTGAAGCCCTTGGGAACTTTGACACACTGGAAACCTGGTTCTATATGTGCTATGGGTGAATCACCCATTCTTGGCTATGCTGTCTCTATGAAATGAGCCTCAAAGTTGATTAATTTGAAGGCCTCGTTTCCCAGGTTTATTTGGGCCTAATGAAGGCTCCCTATAGTTGATCTTATTACTATTATGTAATTTATACTCTGGTTTGTAATAAGTTTGTAATGAACAGATTCTGGGGTGTATAGTAAAATTGGGAAAGGCCTTTATTTTCTTTGGGCAATTCGGTTAGAAATCCTGCCAATAGGGTTTCATTTGTTCTGTTAATCTTGTTTTAAATCATCTTTGTTAAAATCATAGGAGTGATGTATCGTGCTTTCATATTAGAAATCCTTCATATAAGATTAAATTGCATTAGAAATCCTGCCTATAGGATTAAAATTGCATTAGAAATCTTGCCTATAGGTTGCATTAACTTGTCCAACAAACATATGTTAGCAATCATGCCTATAAGACCTCAATGTTTGATTTAATTATTTTTCTGGTAATATGTACAATTTCTGCACGTATTACTGCTCAATAGAGACCATGCCTATAAGGTTAAATTTATTCAATAATAGATACCATGCCTATAGGACTGAAACCAGTTTTAAACCTAGAAATCATACCTATAGGACTTAAGTCAGTACAATAATTAGAAAGCTATGAAACATGTCTTTAAAGCTAAAATTAGTTCTATGCCTAGAAGTCATGTCCATAGTATAATAACCAGCACACTCATTGATATCATGCCTATAGGATTATAGTAATTGGTTCTGAATACAATCGCCACTGTCAATCACTTAGACAACATGCTTATAGGTCTAAATAACAATTTTGGATTCGAAACTGTGATTCCTTACAGCCTGAAAGGCCCAGATATTACTGAATAAAATCAGTAGGCAAACAATAGGTCTTGACATTTGCCTTAATGAAACTGCTTCTATAAATCACTGCTTGCTTATTTCTCACATAGATATCTTACCTCTAAGACTTTAATTTAAGCATGTCAATCAATTGCGTGCCTTTGTTGTTTATGTGTGGAGGTCAATATGAGCCCATATTTTCTTGCTATCTGAAAGTCCTAATTGTTTTTGCTTGTCGCCTAGACTTCTACATTTTTGAGCAACATAGGCTGGGTCTAGAACTATCCCAAATAGAGGTCCTAATACCTCCAGGGCCATATGTAAGGGAGGGGTAGTGCACGTATAGGAAACGAACTAGAATCGACTACAATGCTTAAGTAACAACTTAAAGATAGTAATCGAGTAGTAGGATATGATAGTCCATGTGCTAAATACTATGAGTGGCACCCCGACTTGAGGGAGATACAAAGTATTGCACGGGGTGATCCTATAGGCTAAAAAACTTAGGACCCCCATTCCTGTTCTAAAACAAATCGAGTATCTTATTTGTCCAAATTGCTTTCTTTTGCTTAGACTAATTCACTTAATGTAAGTTCGGCCGGGACCCACCGTTGTGGACCTCGAGGGGTGCCTAACACCTTCCCCTCGAGGTAATTTTAGCCCTTACCCGATCTTTGGTGATGTAAACTGGTAATATGAGTTATCTGCTCTAGGTTCCCTAACTCACCTTAATCCGTTAGGTGACGACTCTCTCAATTCCAATTCCTTACCCTCTCAAAAAGAGTTGTCTCAAAAATGTCGAAACCCGATTTTGACCTTTTGTGTGAATGCATTGCAAGAAATGAAGTCGTACACTTATGAACCCCGCAAATTGTCCTTATATCTTGAAAACCGGAAGACTCCTCCAACAAATCCCTCAATCGAGGAGCCTCCCACTTTGGAGTTAAATCCATTGCCTCCATATCTCAGGTATGAATTCCTTGGCCAATGTTCTTCTTTACCGATTATTCTTTCTTCTTTCTTGACTAACGTGTAGATAGAATCTACTTTGGCGGTGCTACAAAAGATGAAGAAACCTTTCAGATGGACACTGGCGGACATTCGGGGCATAAGCCTCGCCTTTTGCATGCACAAGATTATTTTGGAAGAGGATACCAAACCCTCCGTTGAACATCAACGAAGATTAAATGAAGCAATGCAAGAGGTGGTGAAGAAAGAGATCATAAAATGGTTGGATGCCGGGGTTGTTTACCCCATTTTCGATAGCTTGTGGACCTCTCTGGTGCAATGTGTCCCAAATAAAGGAGGCATGACTGTGGTCACCAATGAAAAGAATGAGTTGATTCCTACAAGAACAGTGACTAGGTGGAGAGTCTGTATGGACTATCGCAAGATCAACAAAGTCACAAGGAAAGATCATTTCCCACTTCCATTATTTGATCAAATGCTTGATAGGTTGTCCGGCCGTGCTTTCTATTGTTTCCTTGATGGATATTCCGGCTACAATCAAATTCTTATTGCTCCAGAGGACCAAGAGAAGACTACTTTCACATGTCCCTATGTACTTTCACATTCTCACGGATTCCATTTGGGTTATGCAATGCACCGACGACTTTTCAATGGTGTATGGTGGCTATCTTCACCGACATGGTGGAGGATTTTCTTGAGGTCTTCATGGATGACTTTTTCGTGGTCGAGAATTCTTTTGATGATTGCTTGAAAAATTTGGATAAGGTCTTGGCAAGATGTAAGGAGACAAATTTGGTATTAAATTGGGAGAAGTGTCACTTCATGGTCGAGGAAGGCATTGTCCTCGGCTACAAAATTTCAAAGCATGGCATTGAGGTCGACAAGGCCAAAATAGAGGTGATTTCTAAGCTTCCACCCCTTAAATCCGTGAAGGGAGTGAGAAGCTTCTTTGGTCATGCGGGGTTCTATCGCCGTTTCATCAAGGATTTTTCCAAAGTGATGAACCCCTTGTGTAAGCTTTTGGAGAAGGATGCCAAGTTCCATTTCAACGAGGATTGCATGAAGGCATTCGAATTGCTTAAGTTCAAGTTGACCACTACTCCTATTATCACCGCAACGGATTGGACCTTGTCTTTCGAGCTCATGTGTGATGCAAGTGATGTGGCGGTCAGAGCAGTTTTGGGGCAACGTATTAACAAAATCTTCTATTCGATCTGCTATGCTAGTATGGCCATGAATGATGCCCAAGTAAATTACACAATGATCGAAAAAGAGTTACTTGCTATTGTCATTGCTATGGAGAAGTTCTGCCCGTACTTGATGGGTACAAAGGTGATTGTCCATATCGATCATGCGGCGCTTCGGTTCTTAATGAGAAAAAAGGATTCACAGGCAAGCTTAATGCGGTGGGTGCTTCTATTTCAAGAGTTTGATCTAGAAATTCATGACCGCAAAGGCAGTGAAAACCAAGTGGCGAACCACTTGTCTCGCTTGGGGGAGGAAGGGAGGCCACATGACGGACTTGAGATAAATGATTCCTTCCCCGACGAGCAGCTTCTAGCCATTTCAATGACCGAGATGCCATGGTTCTCCGACTTAGAAAATTATCTTGTGAGTGGTATTGTACCGAATGAGTTCTCTTCAAACCAAAGGAAGAATCTCTAACGGGATTGCCTTAATTATTATTAGGATGAACCGTATCTCTTCCGAATTTATACCGGTGGTGTGATTCGATGATGTGTACCAGAGGAAGAACAAGTGGAAATTATTGAGGCTGCCACTCTTCACCATATGGTGGTCACCATGGTGGAGCTAGAACGACGACAAAAGTGTTGAGTTGTGGATTCTATTGGCCTACTCTCTACAAGGACACTAGAGATCTAGTCAAGAATTGTGATGAATGTAAAAGGGCCGGTGGGATTTCTAAGAAAAATGAGATGCCCCTCACCACCATATTGGAAATTGACATTTTAGATGTGTGGGTCATTGATTTCATGGGGCCATTCGTAAGCTCTTGTGGGAACACTTATATTTTGGTAACTCTGAACTATTTGTCAAAGTGGGTTGAAGCCGTAGCTTTACCCGTCAATGAAGCTCAAAGTGTGGTGGCATTTTTGAAAAAGAACATCTTCACAATATTCAGTACTCCAAGGGCCATTATAAGTGATGGGGGATTGCACTTTTGCAACAAAGATTTTGATACCTTACTCACCAAGTATGGTGTCACTCATAAAGTCTCGACCCCCTATCAACCTCAAGCAAGCAGGCAAGTGGAAGTCTCCGACCGGGAGATCAAGAGTATTTTGTCAAAGACAGTGAATGCCAACCGGATGGATTGGTCGAAGAAACTTGATGATGCTCCTTGGGCTTATAGGACGGCTTATAAAATGCCGATTGGTATGTATCCATACCGTTTAGTGTTCGGAAAAGCTTGTTACCTTCTGGTGGAATTTGACCACAAAGCTATGTGGGCAATGAAGAAGCTTAATCTTGAATGGGATGTCGCCGCAAACTTAAGGGTGGCACAATTGAATGAGCTTGATGAATTCGGTACCATGCATATACAAGTTCTTCCTTATATAAGGAGAATATGAAGTACCTCCATGAAAAGTACATCCGGAACAAGGAGTTCAAAGAAGGTAATCTTGTATTATTGTTTCAATTCTTGGTTACGGATGTTCCCGGGAAAGTTGAAGTCTAAGTGGAGTGGTCCATTTGAGGTTGTGATGTGGCACCCTTTGGTGCATTAGACTTGAAGAATAAAAATGATGAGGTTTTTCGAGTCAATGATCACCTGGTGAAGCATTATCTTGGAAAAGTTGATGATGGCCATGCCGTGGTATTAATTCATTTCAAGTGATTGATAATAATCTGCGTTATGCCGCGACGTTAGATCAGGCGCTTCTTGGGAGGCAACCCATGTTTCTTTTTCTTTTTCTTCCTTTTTAGATAGGTTTTATTTTGGGCTAACTGGTTTTGAAGTGAATAGCAGGAATGAATGTGCCTTGCAGGAATTGTGCTCGAAAAAATGGCCAAGTGTTGAAAAAATGCGGACCACACAGTACTGAATGCTACTGTAGAGAGGAGTCTGCGGCCGCACAACTGGAGACCAAAAAAATGCAAATCTCTGAAGTTTGGAATTGCAGAGAAAAGGCCATTCTATGGCCGCAACTTGAAATTGTGGGGTCCGCACAAATATCTGCGGCCGCACTCAATTTTTTGCGGACCAAAGATTTTCAAATGGGTTCAGGTAAAGAGTGCAGACCGTACTCAAAATTGTGCGGCCGCACTCAACTTCATTTTTGACCTAAGTTGGTCAACCCATAAATAGACTCTCATAGCACTCTTTCAAACTTTACGCACTCTGAACTCTTGAAACTAAAGCAATCACAATGCACAAATATTGTTTCACACTCCACACTCATTTCATCAGCCTAGATTCTACCCTGCATCCTTCATCACCGGTATGTTCAATTCATGCTTAGATTTTTTAAGTTTTCTTAGTTTTTCTTTTTATGTAGTATAGTTATTTTTAGGCCTAAAATGTCAAATGTTCATCATGTGTGCTTAAATTTGTGTGGGTAATTTCATATGTACTCATTGGGGGCTTGGTGAATCATGTATCATGTTTAATTTGCCAATACTATGTCTAAATTGTGAAAAAAATTGAAAAACCTAAAGTCAGTGGCGTATATTTTTGAATTGTGCGGTCACTCAAAATTGTGCGGTCAACAGAAAATGAACTACGGCTGCAGAAAAATGTGTGCGACCGCAATTTCAAACTTCAGAGAACCATTAGTCTGAGCCTGATCTTGTACGGCCACACTCAAAATTGTGCGGTCCGCACTTTAGTTGTGCAATCACAATTTAAAATCGTGCGGTCCGCGCAAGACAATCCACGACTGCAGTTTCACATTTGCCCATTATTTTCCTGCAACTTTTAACACACTGCTTCTGGACTTTAATTGATTCATGTTTCTTTGTATTGCAGACAATAGTTTGATCAAGAGGTAGAGGTGATACTTCCAAAGGGAGGGGTGAACCCTCCCGAGGCCGAGGCAAGGGTACTCAACCTCAAGTAGTGCAAAAGAAACCAATAGCCAAGAAGCAAACCACGAGGAGAGGTAGGGCACCAGAGCCCTCAGAGTCAAGCTCGTACATCCCGTCTAGGGAAGAATCCAAAGGACACTCAGTGGAGGAACAACCTGAGGCCCAGTCCCAACCATCACAATTCCCTAAGAGATACCAACTCCGCAACGAACCCCCCATCTCAGCAAGTTCTTCTGAGGGTGCAGATGCAGGCAGCCAGGGTTCAGAGCCCTCCTCTATACACACTCCCCTTGCACCAGTTGCAGTGGACGATGATGATGATGTTCCTGATAATAGTAGAGGAGGTGATAGTAGAGTGGACGGCCTAGAGAGGTCGAAGAAGAAGGAGATATGGGAAGACAGGTTTGTGAGCCTGACAGCCTTCACAAAGTTCAGAGAATGGTGGCCCCAGATGTCACGCCCCGAACCTGAGGGTCAAGACCGGCACCCATGTGCCTCACCTATCCTTGCGTACCAACTTGCAACAAAGGGACTCTGAACATATAATGTCATAATTTGGCCATGGGCCACATTGCAAGACAATTTGCGAACGCATACTAAACATCAATATAAAGTTGGGTCGACAAGGCCATCATAACTACTACAGCTGGCAAAAAAACAAAGTATACATACAAGGCTTACAAGCCCAACATACTGCACCAACTGACAGGATATGTCTACAAGCCTCTACTGATGGATGTACTGCGATCAGAACAGGGCCCCGACCTATCCATAACATATATACATATGTACACAAGATGTACATAAAAATCTAGACTCGATGACTCCGAAGGTCGCGAAGCTTACTGATCAAGCTGAACTCAGGCAACACCTACTGAAGAGGTCTACTTGTTTGTCTGTCTGAACCTGCATGCATGAAATTCAGCGTCCCTGGAAAAAGGGACGTCTTTACAAAATAATGTACCGAGTATATAAGGCAACAGAATAACTGAAAGCTGAAACTAAACTGATAATATAATAACTGAAAGTAACTGGGAGTCAAAGATAATATGAAGATATGCTTACCTGTTGATACTGACTCACTCTCTCAATATGGTAAGTAAAACAGCTGTCCGGCCCTATAGGCCTTGCTATATATAACTGCTTTGCCATAGTAGGATCACTCATAGACACTCATCCATACTGGGCCCTGTATCTCTGCCATTCTAGGCTTGCTCATAGACGCTCAGCCACAGTAGGCTCGGTATATAACTTACCATCTGATCTGAGTTGCCCAATAGGGGCCTATCCACCGATTATAGCTCGATGGTGGTGAAAATACAGTAATATTGTGTGTGTGTGTATATATGTATAGAACCTCTTCTCTCTTGACTGGAAGGATACAATACTCAATTGAATATAAAGTCCCGATAAGCGAGAATACTGCAACTTATGAGACTAGGATAATGTATATAAATTTGGGAGTATGAACTTCTTTTTACACCTCATTATCAAACACATGTAATTATGAGATCATGCCAAAATGAAGGAAGGGTTTAAACTTAACATACCTGAGCCAATTCTCCTGACAATCCCTCTAACACGCGTCTTTTGCAAAAAATACGTAACGGCGGATCGAAGTAGGGAAAAATCCGTATGATATTCTTGAGAAAGATTGTACCATGCTCTCTTAGAATCGCATTTTACGCAACTGTAGTGTTATAAGGGTTCATAAGAATCCCCTTGAGAAAGAGAATTCCATCCGTCAGAGTATCTATTGTTGCTGGTCTTTACAAGCAACGTTATCAAATAAGAAAGCAAAGGACTCTAAATTACATAAGGGATGGTCCTATTATCAAATAAGAGACAATACAAGCAACGTTTCTGGTCCTAAATTACATTCCCCAAATAAGAAACCAACCAAGGCAACTTATGTTCTATTCTCTAAATTATCCAAATGACTCTTACGTGTAATCAAGGAAGCTTATGTATTTTGACTCATCATGCATACTAGTGCCACTTTGGCTTGGCTTAATGCCATGTGGCAGCCCCAAAAATATCCTTATCCACTTAATCCTACTTATACCATAATTATCCCCATTATTAATCAATAATTACCCGATTATGCATATAATAAAGAATCATCCCAAATTACTTAGAATACTACTCACTTTTAATACACCTCATATACCTTAATATCATGATCATGTGGTACCTTGTATTTTACTAGCCCATAAATACCGAGTATTTATAGTCCGAACCGTATTATGGTACTAGTCCATAAATATCGAGTATTTATAGTCCGGACCGTATTTTATCTCAAAATGCCAAACTTCGACAAAATTCATTTTCATCGATTTGATCACCCTCTCACCTTTATGAATTTACTTACCACTAATTTGAAATAGCATAATACTTATAATCTCAAAATAATCTCATTCCCGAGTTTACGTCGATTAACATACAACGAAACTTTAATGTACGAAGTGTGGGATGTAACATCTCATTTTCGAGCTTTCATTAATTTACTTATGGCAGTACTTTCACGTGCGAAAAAATGGGGTGTAACATCATTCCCCCCTTTGGAACTTTCGTCCTCGAATGTTGACTGATGCAATTAAGACTGATGCACTTATCATTTTCATAACATATGTCTTCTGAATAATTTAGTACTCTCCGTGTCATCTAGGCAACTGTTTCTGTGAATAAATCCAAAGGCCTAGGAATTCCCCCCTTTAGGTTTCTTTCTCACACCACGACTTGTGATCGAAATCCTTCCAATCTCGTAACTATTGCTATCTTCTGTCATGCAGCTATTGATACCCAATTTTTCCTCAAACTATTTTAAAATTTGCATATGTGCCTTCAAAATCACTTTTTATAACAACTGATATTTTTCCATAATTTTCCATATTTTATTAATTTCTTTTCCAATTTATGCAGTATTTTAAATTCAATAACTATTCGTAAATTATATTATAAATAATTTTTTCAAAATATTTCCCAGCTCAATATAATTTTGCAATTATAGCGTAATTATACATTTTATACCATTTTAATTCAATAGTTAGTCATTTTATATTTTAAATATTATCTAATTACCTTAATTTCACCTTTTTAACCTTAATTTCATTTATTATAATTACTAACTATTTTTATAAATTATTTATCTATTTTTATGGGTATTTAATAATTAGCCCCTTCCTATTTAAAATCTATAAATCAAATCTGACCCCAACCCAATTGAGACCAGCCCAATACCCAATCCAAATAACCCAGTAACCCAGGCCCAATGCCTTATTTACCCGACCCAATCCCCCTTTTAATCTAAGCCGTTGATTAATTCAAATTAACGGCCCAGATCTCTACCTACCATATTTAACCTAAAGACTACCCTTCCTCCTTTCTCATTTCCCCCTCATTCTTCCGCCGTTACATCTCCCAACTCTCTCATCTCTCTTAACTCTCTCTGCTAACCTAAGATCTCACCTGCCGTTGCTTTGCCAGTAACCATGGTGGTCTCACCACCACCCCCAGCCTATGGCTCTCCTTCTACGCCGGGTATCACCATCTTGAGGCCCTCAGAGGAGCCAAAAGGCGGTTCAATCACCCCATGGGTTCTCATGCCATTTTTGACCACCTCTGGCCGTCTGAGTAAGATCTATGACCTTTGGGTTAAAGCCAATAACATTTTAAGGCTTTCTTATCTTTGCTGGGTTCTCTTCAAAACCCTAGTTCTTTAAATCTTCCGATTCTTTTAGATCTGTAACAGATCTATACCTATTACTAGTTCTTTCCATGTTTTCTTTAAAGACTCTTCAGGTTCCTAAACGATTTTTTGATTTTCGAATTAGGGTTTCCAAAATCCCTTTCAAAACTGTTGTTTTTCTAGTTTCTCAGCATTATTTTATGATTCTACCGTGTTTAAACATTATGTGAGTTTTTCCCTTATCTTTGCTGGGTTCTCTTCGAAACCCTAGTTTTTAAAATCTTCCGATTCTTTTAGATCTGTAACAGATCTATACCTATTATGAGTTCTTTCCATGTTTTCTTTAAAGACTCTTCAGGTTCCTAAACTATTTTTCGGTTTTCAAACTAGGGTTTCCAAAATCCCTTTCAAAACTGTTCGTTTTCTGGTTTCTCAGCATTATTTTATGATTCTACCGTGTATAAACATTATGTGAGTTTTTTTCAGCTGCTCCATTAGGATAAGGAATGGGACCCGCCATTTCCTGAGACATACACAACACAAATATTGTACCTAGGTTTGTTGATGGATCTGGTCTTGTCGAACAGGTCCAGATTTGAGGTTCGAACACAAAAGCCCGTGATGCTTTCGGCTACTGGACTTTTGCCATCTAGGGTGCAGCATTCGGGCTGCTTTGCCTAGGTGCACGACGCTTGTATTGCTCTCCCACAACCCCATTTTTACGGTCTAGGCAGCTCCCATTTCGCCCGCCGCTACTACGGGAATCGCTTTTGCTTTCTTTTCCTCTGGCTACTAAGATCTTTCAGTTTGCCTGGTTCTCTCTTTCCTGCCCATGGATTCAGCAGCAGTTCGATTTATATATAGGATAATCAGTCCACAGCGGTGCCCAAGACAAGGAAAGATGAATAGGAATGTTATCGATAGGATTCCCATCATTTTCAGTCTACGACGAAGCTCAAGCTAGGGATCACCACTTCCTTTAGCAGAAGCTCCGATATGAAATAGCAATCGTTATAGATAGACTTTGAGATGCTTGAATAGCTGCAGCTTAGCCTTTTCGTTAACTGGATCTCCTACCTCCACTGTTAATAAGTGGCGGCAAGACTCGAATCCTGGACCTCTGCCTGCTCTACTATCTGACTCCTCCTACTCCTCCTTCTCCTTTAGGACAGGATCCTCCTTGGTCCTTCTTTCACTAATGATCTCAACATTTTCTTGTAGTAGTAGTTCGCCTAATGTCAGGTCTAGTGATAGTAAGATATCTAAGTTTTCCCACAAGCCTCTGATGCCTGCATCATCCAAGGGTTCTTTTCTCTTTTCTTCAAGCTTATGATTTTCTTCTATTGGGATAATTGCGGCCTTGCAACCTAACATCCCCGATATGTCGATGACTTACTACTGGGAATCGTGGGTTCCGTCGAGCTTCTCATAGAAATACAAAAACGTATCACCCACTTCCTACAATCACCGAAGGAGAAAGCGGAGTTCTCTTTCCTCTGCTATCAATAATAAGGAATACCAGGCTGCACTCGCATTTTTGAATTGGCTATGCCGAAAGAGAGATCGTCTAGTACTACCGGATGGGCATAGGAACTTTTAACAACTCCTATGCATTTTCCCCCATCTTGTCTGATTCATTTTTATTAAAAAACCCCAAAGTTCTCGGTTTCAATCTATGGTTCCGAGTTTGTTTGCAATAGTATGTTTACCTGTTCTATTATGTTTACTGTGTTCTCATGAATACTTCGTGATTTTGTGATTTTACCCCATGTTTGCCTATTAGGGTTTCTGGATTCGATTAACTTTTCCTATATCATGTCTATGCTGTGATTCGTACTGTGTTCTATACGAATCCCTAACTTCTATATGATTTTACCTTACTAGTCTTCCTATGGTTATGATTGTTGTCTATTATATGTTTATTGCACTTATTCTCATAATGTTGTTACAAATCAGTACTATATTTTCTATTTGTGAATCCCTGAATCTCTATGATTGATACCTCACTGATTTTGCATAATGTCCTCTACTGATTTTTGAGTTTTTCCTTAATTAAGACGTGCTAATTTCCTGTTTCTCTTTGTTTGCATCACGCCTATCCCACTAATGTGTGATATTCTCCTTGATTGATATTGATTTCCTGTAATTAGAACCTCACTCGAGGGTTTCCTTACTGATTTCTAGAATATAAATTATTTCTTACCTTTTTTCCATAAATGATTTTGCTGTCAAATTAATTCACATATATTTTCCTTAAAATAGAATTATGAACTTGGCCTTACTTACATGTGATATACCTATACCATACTTATACTACTTCCTTATTGTGTTAAAATCAGCTTTACATAATTCCTTTCCTTACTTGTCACTGCTTATTACCGTTTGAGTATGACTCCTTAATCAAAGGAAGTCCTTTACTAATTTGATTCTAATTGATTGTTTACTCCCATAATTACTGCTGAAACTGTTATTTTATCATATTCTTCTGCCAATCTTAAACTATAAATACCTCTACTCTCTCCTTAACAAACACGGACAAAACATTGTTCAACTCTCTCTTTTACATACATACACGTTCTCAACTGTTCTCCTTCTGATCATCTTCTATTATCAGTCGGCTGCAGGCCAAAACTGATCATTCTACTTGCCTATTCTTTATTTTGTGTTTGTCATCACCTAACTGGTATGTCCTCAATTTAGTTTAAAGCTTCAAAACAATATGTTTCTTTTGGTATTTCAATTCATCTTATTTATAATATATGCTTTTACTTATGGTTTTGTTTCTCAACTTGCAATTAGTATGTAAACTTCGCTGCTTTAGTTCTTAATACTTCCCTCTGTAGCCTCAGCATGTTTACTGCCCCCTTTGCATATTCCAACATTATTATGCTTCCTCTCTGCCTTCTTTGATTCCTAGCACACCACAATATGCACTATATGTTACTTAGTCTTATGTAATCTTAAACACATGTTGTACTTGAACCTTTTCTCTGAACCTGTATGTGACCCTGCTTATTGTATGTTCTCCCTATATGCTTCATACTTGTCCCCTACCCCTCAGTCCCTGCTTGTGAATGTCAAACTAATTTGGTTTTAGCTTATTGCTCTATGTGTACTGCTCTGCTATTGAGACTCTGATTGTCTTAGTCTCTTCCCTCTCAAATTGTTTTTAACTAAAAGCAAAATCTTCTATTCTCCAAAACTTATTTCAAACTACTCATTTTAAAACTATTTTCCAACTCAACTCTTTCAAAACTATGTCAAGCACTCTCACATATACTCTTAGTCATTAGGTTCTACCCCTCTCGTGTGAGAATTGCCTTGGGACCCTTGAGCTCCCTATGAAATTTGACACACAAGAGCTGGACTTTCCACTCTGCACTTACTCTATCTTGGCTATGAAATCTAGGTGTGAGCACTTCCCAGGATCCTTTGAGATCCTTAGGAAGGTTTGACACACCTGGATTATGTGAAAGGCTGTGAACTAATGGAATTTGAGGCATTCTGGGGATTTTGGGCCTATCAGTAGGCTCCTTATAGCATAACCTCTTCTTTTTTTTCTTATTTCAGTTATATAATTTATGTAAATGGCCTGTAATAACTACTTGCAAACTACTCTAGGGATGGCTAGTGGAAAGGGAAAGGGTGACTATGTATACTTTAGCTATTAAAAGGGTAGAAAACATGTTATTAGGTTTATATTCGTACTTGCGCGATAAAGACCATGCTTAGGACTCATTTCATGCATTAGAGGTCATGTCCCCTAGGACTTATACTTACTGTTTTCAGCATGTCCATATCACTATCATATCACTTAGAGAATCCCGCGTTAAAATGTGTTAATAACCAATATTTTGCAATCATGCTCTATGCTGCCATGTACACTTACAGATCCTGTTTAGGGTAAACAACACTAAAATAAATGGCCACTCTTGCATCTTCTGAAATCATGATTAATGCCGTAATTATTGTGCATTTAGAAATCCTGCTTAGGATTTTGTATATGCATCATTCTTCATCCCTATATGTGCATTAGATATCATATTTTAGGACTCATCCTCCGCCTAATTACCAATGCATGAAAAAGGATCTAAAATTGTTTTACCATGTCTCTAAACAACTAGTGATAGTTCTGCATTTGATGCAACACCTAAGTACAACATGTTTAGGCAAAACAACTCAAACAGTTTCTTTAATAATATGGGTAATTACCGAGCATCGTCCTACACCTAGGCAAGCCTTTGGTAATTAAAGTTGTTAAAACTGGAAATATGTCTATTTATGTGTGCTGCTTAATTATCAACAGGATAAAATCGGTAAGCAAAACTGATTAAGACTTCCTCTCTGAGTTATGCAATAAATCTGTCTTTGTTATTGTCATTTAGATACCATGTTTTAGGATCTGAATCAAAAGAGCTTAACTGTGTATGAGTCGTGCTGCCTATTTGCATTACTTGTGGAGGTATACTTGTGCCTTTTCTCTGCTTTTCTGTGTTTCCCCATAATTGCACTCCTACATGTTCTTATCTGTCGCTTTAGTGTTTTTCCTTCAAACCTGAGGGTCTGCCTAGAACATCCCTTGTAGGATAGAAGTCTTAAATTCCTCCGGGACTAATAGGAAGGGACGAGTAACAACATGCAATAAAGGTCGAGACCAACACTCGATTTAGTTACTTTCATGGGGTGGGAAAAGGGTCGAATATGGATATGATGACCAGTGCGCTAATACCACGTGTAGTCCCTCTTTGAGGAGTGATTACCGGGCATTGTACTGATGTGACCTATATTATTATAAACATAGGATACCCTTTATATGCTTAGATCGTAATCCTTATCAAAATCTAACATTCCTTCTATTTTTTCAAACATCGACATGCTTAAGACTTAAATCTCCTCTTATTTGAGCCTTTATTTGTTTGTTTGCTAAGTTGTACAAATTCACAAAAGTTGTTTGGCCGGGAACCACACTTGTGGATCCTGAGGGGTGCCTAACACCTTCCCCTTAAGATAATTTCAAGCCCTTACCCTATCTCTGGTTAGCAACGTAGTTGTAAATGGACCCCTTTGGTGTCCTAACGCACCTTTAAAAATCTTTAGGTGGCGACTTTAAAAAACACAAACCCCTTTCCCAAAAGGAAAGAGTTGTCCCAACCGAATGTCATAAACCCGATCTTCGCGAGGAAAGAGGGGTGCGACAGCATGGCGACTCTGTTGGGGAATCTGTCTAGGCTTTTACCATTTCAAATGGATTTCTAAACTTGTCTTTACTTTGTTAATAATTGCTACCTTTCCCTTTCCCCTTTTTATGTTCCATTAATTGTTTATCTCTTTAAGCATTTATTTTTCTTCAAAAGTAACTGACATGCTCTTTCTGTTTCCTTCCTTTGTAACCGCTTTTAAATTATAAACTGTTGTATTTACTGCTTTCCATAACGTGCAAATACATGACAACATATTTTTAATGCTTATTTATTATTGCATAATCATGATCAACATTCATACTCCACTCGTGCCAAACAAATACTATAGCAACGCTTGATGAGTGGTTGCGCTCTTCCTATATTATTACCCCCTAAATTCGGAAAGGCTTATTTGCGGTAAAACTAGTCGATCAGCGGTGCAGTCGACGGTTTTTTGCCTTTCCCCCTTGAGTTATCCGCTCGAGGGAACCATTCTAAAACCCCAGAGAAACCTTACTCCGTTATGTTGTTTCATGCATCATGGTCAAACCTAGCCAGGCTAAAGTGTGGTCCGCACGCTAGCTTTTAAGATTTCCTTATCCAAAAGTCCACTGGGTTTCCCTAAACCCAAATGGACATCATCACGTTCTGTGCATTTATTTGGAGAACTAAATGCTTTATGCTAATTGTTGATGTTAAATAGTCGAGTCTGGTTGGGGTAATGTCCTAACCTTGTTTGCCTTGCAGAAAAATGAGGCACGAAGTCCCCAGATTCGGCATGGTCTCCAATATCCCTCCAAGATTGCTAAGTTGGTGGGAAGATTAACATTCTAGTGACAAAACTCTCGTCAGGAAATACTTGGGCAATCTATCATCGCTCCTAGAAATCCAGCCTAACAACATGATAATAGAGGTTGCTACCCTGTTCTAGGATTGTGAAAGGTCCGTGTTCCGCTTTGGGGGCATTGAAATGACACCTTTGCTGGAGGAAATATGAGGACTGGCTGGCTTAGTATGGGAAACCCCAGGGTTGCTAATGCCTGAAAACCGTACATGCAAAGGTTTCCTCAAAATGACGGGTCTGAAGAAGAATGCAGAATTGGTATGCTTAAAGAAGTCATACATCCCTTTTGACTACTTGTACGAGAGGTATGGTCACAACAAATCATACCGTACCTACCACGACGAGTTTTCCATTACATCCTTGGGACACATCCATCGTAGAGTATTCGTCTTCATGTTTTGCTTCTTGGGTTTGATTGTGTTTCCAATAAAGAAGGAGATAATACACACTAGATTGGCCATGGTAACCAAGACACTAATGGAAGGAACTGATGGGCAAATCTTCAGTATTTTGCCCATGATCATTGCAGACATATATCGAGCCTTGGAAAAGTGTCAACGAGGGGCAAGACACTTCGAAGACTGCAATCTACTACTTCAGCTTTGGCTCATGGAACATCTCCAAAAGGGCGAGTACCGAAAAGAAGTTCATCGAAGATTTTGGGGTGACCACATTGCTTTCCACCATCCAAAGTGAATGAATTACATCCCAGACATGTTTGCTCAACCTGAGAACGCCAAAGGATGGGTCGAGCTCTTTGATAATCTGACTGAAGAACAAGTTCAGTGGATGTTCGAGTGGTTTCCGACAGAGGAGTTCATCGCCCGTTACAGAGATGCACCGTTCCTAATACTAATTGGTCTAAGAGGAACATACCCTTATGTACTTCTTCGAGTTATGAGGCAAGCGGGTAGGAAACAAGTCATACCCAGGGTCGACAAGATGAGCCATCTTCGAGTTGACTTCCAAAATGACGATAGTCCTCACAAGTTCCAAGCCCAGCACATGTGGCACTGCAAGATTGTAATGGAGAAGGACACTGTAGAGCCAGACAAATATCATGCCGGTTGTACTCCTTTCTATCCTGGTTGGTTGGCAGAAAATTGGGGTGGTCTGAGCGAGCCATGGTTCGTCCAGGGCCACAGGGTTATATATGAAAAGGCCGAGGCACAGGTCAAAAACAACCAGCTGTGCAAGAGGATCCGTGAGTGTGAAGATGAGCACCGCAAAATACATGAGTCTAACAAGAAACTGATCGAGGAATGGAAGGATATGTCTATCAGCACCAACAAAAGGTTAGGGTATTTGGAGCGAGGCATAGTGGAGCTGGAGAAAGAATTTCTCAAAAAGATTGAAGACTGTCAAAAGGCTGGAGGGACCGACAGAAGACATCTAGCCAGAGCATACATGTTGATGGGGCTTCACGAGTTGGGGGAGCTGTACGAGGGAAGCAAGAATGCCGAGTCTGGGGAAGGTCCTTCTGGGACCAAGTAGATAGGAATGTCTTTCTTTTACTTTATCAATGTAATAAGGCCAATGGCCATTAGTGACCTTTACTTCCTGTTTATTTAGTGTCGTTTTGGGGTTCGTCTATTTTCTTATCAATAAAATAAGGCATTTAGCATCTTAAGTTCTCCAAATCAATTTGTCGCTAGGCCTACCTCGGGCACAAAAGAGGTTCCCAAATTAGGACACACTTTACATTCCCGCACTATGTGTTTAAATACAACAATACTTCTCCTAATCCTCATTAACTTGGCTACTTTTATTTTTGTTTTCCTCTTTCTTTATTTATTTATTTCCCTCACCAAAGGTTAGTTCGTGCACTCTCGCATCATTATCCTATCTTACAAGATCCAGGGCCCCTCCACCCTCTCATCCTCTTAGTCCTCCCAAAGGCAAAAACAAAGGCAAAAAGAAAATGGAAGATTCAGGCAACAGCAAAAATGAGAATGTGGTTGAACGGGTAGAGGCCACTGATGGACAGGGTATTCGGATTCAGAATGAAACTGTGTCGCAGCTGGAATGGAAGTTGTTAAAGTTCCAAGAAGAGCTTGATCAAGTTCGGAATTTGGAAAACCTGTCATTCTCCCTCAACGTCCCAGGCGTCAACATCCAGAACCCTACACCTCTTCAAAACATCCCAAAACAGCAAAATCATCCCGCAACTCATCATCACACCACCCCACAAAAGAACCAAACTCTTCCAGCACACTACAATGCCTGCCATACTCCAAACAACACCCCATTGCTTATCCCAGAACCTTAGAACTCCACAAATGACCATTTCCATACTCACGCTCCAGACCACCATAATAATTACATCTACGTGGAGACCATGCCACACTCCAGTCCCCCTACACATACACACCTGAGTCTGATGAAAAGGACCTGCTTATTAGAACTTGGCCGAGGAACTTAGGAAGCTGACCAGCCGGGTTCAAGGCGTCGAGGGAATCAAGGGAGTCGAAGGGTTGAACTATGAAAACCTCTGCATACAGCCCGATGTCGAACTGCCCGAGGGATATAACCTCCTAAGTTTGAAATGTTTGATGGTACAGGTGATCCTAGGGTCCATTTGAGAACTTATTGTGACAAGCTGGTTAGAGTAGGGAAGGATGAAAGGATCTGCATGAAGCTGTTCATGAGGAGCTTGAAAGGAGATGCATTGTCTTGGTACATCAGCCAAGATCCCAATAAATGGTCGAATTGGGTGAGCATGGCATCTGACTTTATGGACAGATTCAGGCTCAACACAGAGAACACACCAGATGTGTTCTATATTAATAATTTGAAAAAGAATCCCACGGAGACATTTCACGGGTATGCTACTCATTGGAGGTCCGAAGCTGCCAAGGTCAGACCCGCCTTAGAAGAGGAGCAGATGAACAAGTTCTTTGTCCGGGCCCAGGACCCGCAGTACTATGAACGGTTGATGATGATTGAGAACCACAAGTTCTCCAACATTATCAAATTAGGTGAACGGATTGAAGAAAGTATCAAGAGCGGTATGGTCACAAATTTTGAAGCCTTGCAAGCTACAAACAAAGCTTTGCAGTCTGGTGGTGTGTCTAAGAAAAGAGACGTGGGAGCCGTGATGGTTGCACAAAGAACCAAATCCCCACTCATATACCAAACTTACCCAACACCTCCACTCACATATCAACCAACCCAAATTACCAAGCACCCTCATACCAAGCTCCACCACTAACTTATTAATCACCTCCACCACCGACATATCAACTAAGCTGAAGCGTGAGGTCAATGAACTGATTGAGAGGGTTATACGTGATTCAAGTGTTGACTACTTGAAAGGTGTGATGTTGGAAGAGCATCCTCTTACTTCTCCCTATGCTATGATTGACGATATGCCCGTATCCTCAGTCCAGAATGGTGCCAAGAGCAATTCAGTCATTGTCATCACTAGCGATACTGAATCCGTCTCCAAGACCTCCAAATCTCTTTCAGTTAACCAGAATATCGAGTAGTGTGTGTGTGTGTTTTGTTGGTTGCAAGTTTATCTACTCCCCCCCCCCTAGGCCTATGGTGTTGTTTCTTTTATTTTCCTGTTTTTTTCATGTTTTGCTGATGTTAAACTCAATTATCATATTAATCAATGAATTTTTATGTTTTTAATCTTTTTTTTTCTTAATAATCGCGTTTGATTCAAGTTAACAAAACAGTCATACCGTCTTCAATATTTCAACTGTTCGTTTTATGTCTATTGAAATGAACGTAACATTTGTAAAGATTAATTTAAGTCCGTTAAAATCGGTCAATTTGTTTTCCAGAATTAATATAACACATTGAACTTATGACACCAACCTTGGACAATAGTAAAATGTATTGACAATAAAAATGAAGATAGTTGAGTATTTGAAGATGCAATACTGAACTTATAAAGATATTTGATGAGTACTTGAAGATATATAATTGATTACTTATGAATCAAAGTAGTACGAATTAAACAGGTGCAAAATGATAACACTTTGACAAATTAACACTTCTGTTCAATTCATAATACTTTTTTTTTCTATATTTGATGAGTACTTGAAGATATATAATTGATTACGTATGAATCAAAGTAGTACGGATTAAAACAGTTGCAAAATGACAATACTTTGACAAATTAAAACTTCAGTTCAATTCATAATACTTTTTTTTTTAAAATGAACAATTTTGAAATCTTCATCCCTACAAACATTCCAGCTAATAACACAGATGACATAGTACTTTCTCTACTGTCACCTTCAACCCCAACATCACTTTCATCAACAAAAGAACTTGAAGATTGTTCTTCACTGGCAACATTTTCTTTTTAGAACTCATTGATTGCTGCTACTGCTTCATCATAAGATTTGTAAGACTTGAAGATACTTCCTTTGAAACCTATAATCATAGGAGCACACTCACACCAAGAGTTGTATAATCCGGGGTTTTTATCACGAAATACCACATACACCTTTGACGATGCCGATATATTATTATCAGCTTGAGATCCATTTCTAAACTCTTTGAACGCTGCTATGGCTTCATCATACGTTTTGAAGGCCTTGAAGATGCTTCCCTTGACACCAATAACCATAGGAGCACACTGATGCTAAGAGTTGTACAATCCAGGCCTCTTACCGCGAAACACTACATAAACCTTTGAAGCATTATTCTTCTTTCAGTGGTCCATTCCTTAATCTAACAATAAGAAAAGATAAGATATGAAAAAGGAGAAAACAAATTAAAGATAGAAATACCACCCGTAATTATGCCTATGATGGGAAAAATCAACGAAAGAAGTGGAACACATCATATATTTCACTCTGTCGAGAGTTTCATCATCAGTACATATATAACTTAGCAACTAATAAATGTACTAGTTTTCCATAAATATTTTCACACCATTCAACTTTTCATAAGGCATGACAATATATTTTTGGCGTATCACGTGTACGCGATCAATGACATATTCATGTAACCACATAACGATATGCATTTTTTTTCTCAAACTTCCTAGAGGTGAGTTGTAGTATTTATCCAACCATCATATTCTTATGCGTAAATTTTATCACACATATATTTCAACATTTATTTTCAGGAACGAGTATGCATTTACAATGCATATCACAAGTCACATTCTCTTCAAGTGGACTATAATCATATGTGCATCCTTTATTATTTTCATACCACATTAATGGCAAATACCACCTTCACATTTTGAAGTTATATTTTGAGAACCATTATTGTCCTTTTTTTTACAGTTACCATAATGATGACTATTATTATTTTGGTCTTTGGCACGCCCACGTTCATTGGTCAACCACTTATCTTGATTTAGACTTATTATGCATCGCCATCACATTCACTTTAAGAATGGAGCAAATCAAATGGGACAAGTTTCATGCTTTTTTCATGAAAAATATATTATTTTCATTAGTCATCATTATATCATCAATCCGGTGCATTGGGACTCAAATCCAATAACTTACCTATATAAATGCATGTTATGCCATACTATGTTGGGACTCAAACCCAACGCCTTATCATCATAGTACATCAGGACTTTAACTCGATGTCTTACCGTATTGGGACTTGTGTCCATCGTCTTACTCTTAACTAATGGCATAATAAGCCAAAGCATGTTAGATTTCAAAGGATATGGATTTTAATCAATACGGTCTTTAGCAGCAACTAGTTGCTTTGCCCTTTCAAGAACACCAAAGAATATTGATCCTCCAATACCTATCCAAAGTACTCTGGGCCGTATTCCCTTTAAAAGAGTGGGGGTTCCTTCTTCTTTTACAATACTACTAACACAATGTAAAATGCTTTCATACTGCTTTGTTGAACCCTACATGTTACATAAATAAACAAAAGCAGGTGTCATGTTTTCAATAATGAATAAGAGAAGTGTAGGTAGAGAGATGACACCATTTTCCAGTTTGAACAAACCATCTTATTTTTCTGCACAGATAAAACTGTATTATCATGTAACACAAAAATTGCGTCAAATCCAAATTTTAACATGAGTTAAATACGGAATTTATGTATAATCTAAAAACGATACTCCCAATTCAATAAGAAGCAAACTGGATATTGATTTTCATTGGATCAACCAAATTGATTAAAGATTGTCAGCTCTTTATACTTCTATCATGAAATGGGTTACCTTCTGAGTTGGTTAAAATCCCGTGTTGGTAACGTGTTAAGAAACTTAGCTCAAATTAATACTATAAAATAAAAAAATAAACAAGAATGTAAGAAGCAAGAAAGGAGTGATTCTTATTTCTTCCATGTATTCAAGTATCTACAATACCACTTCTCATCCTCTATTTATAGTATTACATAGAAGTATTCAAAAGAATACCATAAACATGACCTTAAGTATTTGAGATCATGTAGAAAGATCATGGGAGAGATTGGGAGTTATGGAGATAATGAAAAAGAGTAGTGAGTGTTATATGAGTTATAGACATCCACCATAATCTAATATTTCATAACATTGTCAATTTAATAGTATTTGCAATTTATTTACATACTAAAACAAATAATAATTTGCGAGGTGCAATTCTACAATTGTAGAAACTTTGCCAAGTCTTAAATTCTAGACTCCTAAACTCAAAACTAATTAGTCTTTATGGTAACGAAGATTCGAAGCGTTTCCACTAGACCTTGAAAATAAGAAAAAAGGTAAATGCGTGTTTAGTTTGATACAGTTTAGTCTTCGTCCTCTTTAATTTAACTATTGTTAACAACTAAAACTTGTAAATAATTCTAAATTGGTATGTATATTCAATAAATTGAGATAAAGCTAGTCTTAATATTACTTATTTAATCTAAAAAGAGACCAAAGGTTCACCTTTTTGTTACTGTGGAGGAAGTTTTATTTTTATGAGCAATTATTCTCTAAATTTCAAGAAAATATAGAGAAGACATCCAAAATTTTAGTACTTTTAAGAAATTTGCTTAAGGTCTAAAATCCTTTAGGCTATTTGGATAAAAGTGATGGTAAAACTGAATATTTTCAATATTTTAAAATTTAAAACCAAACCAAACCCAAAGAAATATGAGTTTGTTTAATCGGTCTGGTTTTATTTTCACCAAACAGTGAACACCCCTGGGCATCATCTATAAAAGACATAAGTGGATTCAAGATGTAAAGTTTATAAGTTTTGAACTTTTATCAGACTCATCTTTCTTAGTTATTGGGTTCGTAATTAAATATGTGTATTTATTTAATAATCTTCGAATACAAGCATAAAATCTAAGCAATGGATCTATCTTAACCCATAACAAATACTCGAATATTAGTATTAATATATTTTTTCATTAAACTTAATAATCTTTTGGCAAGTTTTCTGAATTGGGTGAATGTTGCGGCCACACGCACACGCTAGTATACGCGGTCGTCAAGTAATAACGTGATAAAAGTCTGATGTCGAACCCAAGAGTACTTGTGATTAACTATTAACTAAATTAGACTATCCTATTATCCAAACAAGGATTAAACCCCAAAAGCAGTGATGCTAAAGTAATTAAATTAAAAAGAAAATAACTAATAAACTTTAAACAGAGGAAGAACATATTTTTATATTATCAATGTAATGAAAACGATCTAGAGTTATAGGCTATCTAACATTCCTATTGTATTCTTCAATTTAATTTATTAACTAATATATCTAGTTTATTGGTTAACAGGGTTAATATTGCTCATAAGAATCTGTCGAGTTCTTACTCGCCTATTCAAGCTGACCTAACGCCTATATGTCTATGGAATTAGAACTAACAAGAACACATTTATAATTCATGTTAATCAACCAAGCAAGGCAATTATGTATATGTCTATCCTAACTCGAATCTATTTCCCGATGCTGGGGTTCAAGAACTTGTTCCACTCAATTCTATATGCAATTTATAATTCCCACTTTCGAGTTCAATTCTAGATTCGTAGATAGTATTCAATTGGTGATCAAGAAATTAAATAATTAAGCCCAAGATTGAATAAATAAACTAATGTGATAAACTAAGAAATCAAAATCAATATTCGAATAACAATAGTCATGAAAGAATTACAACTCTAGAAGATGAAGTTTAGCTCTCCATAGACATGGTAGCCAAACAACAAATCATACAAAGAAACATAAAAAAAGACTAAGTTTGGTAGAAAAAAGATGAAACTCAGCCTCCACAGCGACTCTGTACTTATGTTTTCCTCTCAAACTAAAGTAAGTTAGGACCCCTTTTATACGAGTTGAGATCGTATAGGGTCGAATTAAACTTGTCCCGAATGAAATAAAAAAATTCACGTTGGGAAGCGCCTAAATCTAGCGCTGGCCCTGGCACTAAATTCAGTAAGCTTTTCACGCTTTAATCCTTGGTTTTCCAACATTTGATTCAATCCACACTTTATTTATTTTGTCTTCACCTTTCTTTCCTTATTTTCGTTTTGTTTCATCTCATCATTATACCATAATTTTCCAATTATTAGATACTCATGAGCTAATTATTGTAGTATAGAAAATACACTTTAAAATATTTATTTTGCTCCTAATTTTATCTCCAAAGTACCTACACATAAAATAAATTCAATTAAGCACAAATATAATACAATTTAGCACTAAAGCACCAAAATATAAGGTAAGTAATGCACTAAAAATATATAATTATAGCCAAACATCACTACCCCACACTTACACGTTGCTCGTCCTCGAGTCAACCAACAATTTACTCAATTTTGAGCACTTAACATATTCGAAACACACTACACCAATGGCTATGGTTCATAGCAACATTTAAGCTTAGCATGTGTAATCACATACACTTCCCTTTACTTATGTCATACTTCAAAAATATTCACAACAAAGACAACATGCTCATAACAATCCTAGCCTGGAAAACCAACTCAATGTCACAATGCACTCATGGCTTAAATACCCAACATCATATAGAAGTCTAATAACGTTACACATCCCTCTTGACACCATGTGCCTTTACATAAAGAACAAGAGAGTAAGTTGAACCCGCACATTCAAATATTATTATCAAATATAATTTAAGAATTCACATATATCAAAGAAATCGCTCACTCTCACAAAGAAATCACATGCATGCAATTGGTGCCATAGGCTTGCCTTTAATGTAAATCTCTACTAATGTAGGCTCGATCGATCTAAACCCAATTAGGACTTTTCATGGTTGTAATGTGGGCTAAGGGATCGGTACAATATATTTTAGGACTAGTGACTTATCATTCTAAGCACGTTAATACATCACATAATCACCTTAAGCGCATTTTCTTCAACACCACTTCAATTTCACAAACAATATCACTCCCATAAACGGTCCTTTCTTCTTTAAGCATTACTTTAATTCATATCCACTAGCAAGAATAAGACAACAATTTATTCATCTATATTTCCTTCTTTTTCAATATTTTTCTCTTTTTTTTCCAACTATTCTTTTTCTTCTATTTTTAATTTTCGCTAGTGGTGCATTATTTTACAAAACAAGTGCACTTTTCTTTCTTTCATTGGTTCTACTCAAAAAGCCACCCAACACTTTGTCCCTTCTTACTTCTTTTAGCGCTCATTCAAAATTAAAGTGTTTTAAGAGGTAAAAGAATCAAAACAGTGACATTTAAGAACAAAAAAGGCATAGGCTTGTAATGTGGATGCCAAATAAAATATATATGCTCAAAGGGATTGTCTAGGAATAATTTTTATTTATGGTAAGCAATAAGCTCAAAAAGATCAAATAAAGCCTAAAATTATTTTTCAAATCGAGCATCACCTAAAATTTCGCTTCAACTCATATACCGGGCAAGTTCTAGACTCAATCACAAAAACATGTATTACACAAAAATCTTAGCACACATGGCACATGATTCACTATGGACAGTTTCATTCTGACTCTCAAATAATGCAAGTATTCACAAAGCCACGAGATATTAAGCATTAAACACAAAATGAACATAAGTCAAGTAAACAAGACATAGGCGCCGCAAAACATGCTATCCAATTTAAGAAGGCATCATGATCAATTTTAAAACATAGGGAAGGTACTACATATGCCAAAGTATAAATATATTACTATCAAACAAGTCAAAGGTGCCTAGGTTCATCTTTCTTCCTCCATTTATTTCCTACATTTCTACTCTAAAAAAAAAATTTACTACTCGGTTCAAGTTACATCCCATGGAAAAGATCCGAGGCACAAAGAAAAATCACGGGGGATTATTATTACCTAAGAAAACTAAAAGACATGTTTTTTTTGTTTTTCTATTGTGCAATTTTTTTTTGTTTATGTATTTTTTTGTTAGACTTTATTCCCTCAAGAAAAATGTCTAGGAGATCCATCGTCGGGAAAAGTCTAATTTTTTTTTTTAATTTTTAATTTTTCTGATTTTTATTTAAAATTTTAAATTAAGCTACGGAAACTAATACTACTAAACTACATCATTAATTCTAGTAACTATGCAAATAAAAATAAGAAGCTAGTTAACAATAAAAAGATAAGAAACTAATAATATACTAATATTATACTATACAAATTAATCACAGAGAATCTTTCACCCCACACTTAAAAGAGTGTAGTGTCATCAATGCACAAATAAATCAAAAATAACAAGGGTGGACAAGAAACACCCTGAAAGGCCAAAGGACGAAGCACTAGCAACTCACGGGGTACTTGGACTTCTCCCAAGGATGGTCCTTTGTGCAGGCACCTCACACTTAGTTCCAACCATCTGGCTCACTTTTGCACACTTCCCATGGCTTTCCTTCCTATGCTCAAAATCTTACAAAATAAAACAACACTACAAAAATAATATAATAAAACAAAATCAACAAAAATAAAAGAAAGCAATAAAGTTGGGTTGCCTCCCAACAAGCGCCTAATTTAATATCGCACAACGACGTGAACCACTTTGTGCCTCTACCTCTAACTTATGAATTGTACCCCTAACATGGCATCCAGTTTGTGGCTATGCTCCTTTGGTGGGGATACAAAAATAAACAGGCCAAGTAATAAATTTTTCACTCTATACTTCTCGGCCTTTGTATGAGGAATGTAATTTTTTCTCTCTAGCACGAAAAATCCAAGAATGTAAGAAGCTTGTTCCTCATCCGTTGGCTCCTCCCAAGGCTCGAATGACTCAATTTTCATATCATCATCCAAATGCAATGTCGAAAAATGCATGGAATGAGGACCAGTACGCCCCAACTCCAGAATTGTGTCACTATTTACGTCCTCACATGTATACACACTAGAGTCTTCAAATATAATATTGTCTACTTTCTCACATGACTCTAGAGTGCTTTCCTCAACATGTACATCATCAATAAAAGTATGGTCGAATGATTGACTCTCCACTTTTAGCTACTCAGTTTGGCGTATAAGCTCCTTTTCAGCTTCACACAACTGAGAACTATTTTGCCGGGCGTTAGACGCAACAACATTTGCGTTCAATTGAGCTTCCAAGTCGTGAATAGTAGTGCCAAATTTATCGATCTCTTGTCCCAGTTCAGCTCTTCCGTCTATAAAGTGTCTCATCCATCAGTAATTTTCGCACGTTAAGCCTCATATATTTCTTACTTTTCAGCTTGTTCCACTAGCCAAGTTTGACTCAAAATCTCCTCTTTTTCAAAATTTTCCTCTTGTTAGTACTCGCTATATCCATTTGATTCTTCCAGATTGGCCTTCATTCTTGTGATTGCTAATGTTGCCCAATTTCACACCACAATTTGAGGTTGTGAAGCGGTCGATGCAATTATAATTACCCAACTTGGAGTCGTGATCGATTCCTCAGGGAGCGTAGATGGGATTAGGTATATACTCAACGTGTCTAAAATGCACTTCCACATGCTTTGTTGTTTTTGTCTACTTCTAAAATTAAGCTATTGTTTGCAAATGTAAAGCTAGAGAATGATATTTTTGGTGTTGTTTTTCAAGTTTGTAAAAGATTTAGGGCTGTGACTTCCACCTAGGTGTTTTTCTAACGGTTTGGGCTTTAGAGCGGGTTTCGTTGGTCGGGGTGTAATATAGTAATCAACACGCAAATACCCACTCGATTCCTCTCGGTAATAGAGTGGTTTTTCCCAATTTGGCTTTCTCAAATCCAAATGGGTAATTCACAAAACACTTGATAGATGATCAAGTCGAGTTTTACTATCTCTAGATTCAACCCTTTAATTGGGACTATCAATTTCTTGAGTTCATCCCAATTTCTTGTTATCCAAGCTTTCCTAGACTTAGTCTCTCTTTCTCAAGTAAAGACTAAGTCATTTAGGCATGAATTAATATTTTCAACCATTAATTCTACAATTAGAGCAAGAACTAGGCTAAATATTACACATCCAACCTTAAACAAGCTCTAAATCAAACACCCATTAGGCACCCACACTAGGTTTGGTCACAACCCTAACTAGAAATTTAGCTACTCATAGATGAAAATGAATAAATTAAAAAAAAAGATGATTAAACTCATATTAAATGATAAAAGGAAAAATCCAATGTAAAATAGACAAACTACCATAAAATTTCCTAAAGCAGTAAATAAAAATGGCTCCCAACTTTTAGATATCAAAATTAACCTAATTTTGTCAAAAAACTATTTATACACAACTAAAATTTTCGGATAAAATTTCCCTTTCGGAGGTCCTGCGACCGTACAATTCTATGTGCGGTCCGCACTTTGATGCAGCGCTTGACATGATGGACTTCTGCGGCCACACAATTTTGAATTGCGGCTGCACTCCTTTAGGTTCTGCGGACCACACGTTTATGAGTGTGTCCGCACAATAATAGTGTGGTCCGCACTTCTTGATGGACTCAGACTTTGAACTCTCTGATCTTCATCTTCTGCGGCTGCACAATTATTATGCGGTCTAGACTTTCTAAAGCTGTAATGACAGAATTTATTCATGATCTGCGGCCGCAGACAAAATTCTGCGGTCCGCACTTTGGTCATTTTTCTTGACTTTTGTCCTTGTCCAAAAATACTCCTTCTTGAGTTGAATTTCATCACTTTGGCTTACTTTTCAATACTCCTGAAAGTAAGCACATTTTATTAGTTTTCGGGAATACCTTTAAGCATTTTTGAGCTAAAACAAAAGTAAAAAGGACGCAAATAAGTAGTCAAAATCCCCACTTATCAACTCCCCCAAACTTAAGTTTTTGCTTGTCCTCAAGAAAATAAGGTAATTCCCACCTCCACAAGGAAAAAACTATTTCAGCTAGCCTAAGTTGAATCAAACACACATCAATTGGGACCAACAATTACCCCCACATTAATGAATTATCAACAAGGCACTGTTTTGAAGGTTAAAGCACGAATAGATCTAATGCAACACTTGAGCATCAAGAGTTGACTTTACTCATCAAGGAAGTTCTCACTTTCATGTAGATCACATGTGGATCTCAAACTCCTCCTCATATACTTTCCGTTAGCTTATCTTACTTAAGAATGTAGCACTCAAATCAATGACTTGTGAAAATTTCACTCATCACTCTCAAAAGAATGACACAAGTATGGCTCTAAGTACCATATGTTTTATCCTCATGTTGATCACCACGAACGTAAGATTATTCGGCTTGAAATCACGTAGGGATTTTTCGGCATGTAATGAAGGCTTTTGGACTAAGGTGGGAAATGTTGGAATAGAACGAGTTCATCTTTTCTTAAGCACTCCATTTTCTCATTTTGGCTCATGCTTTGCCGACTCTTTGAGTCATTTTTTTTCCTTAGGGGAACTAGAGAGACTTGACATCACTCTTTCTTGGTCATGTATTCCTTTTCTCCTTCTTTGTCTTCTCGGGGGCTATATATTTGCTTGAAAAGCAGGCTGTTCGCCTTTCGAAAAGGGTGAGCCTCTTTGATTCAAAAGGCGCTACTAAACTACTCTAGTACAGCTAGTGTTAGTAGTACAACAGAGGGTTTGTCAAACAACCTGGCATGTTCAGACCGGGGCGCCTCGACGATGATGTAGTCGTAGTAGTCCTCTGATGGGAAATCTGTTAAGATCCGCCCTTGATTCATGGATGTTTCAAAGTCTATTATGGAAGCGGGCCCTACTGGTAGTGATACCCCGATCTCACTGCACGAATGATGTAACGACTGCCCCGCTGTCTCCGACATGGACCCAGTTCTTTCCCTCTCACCAGTACTTACTATAAGGGGTGGGGCTTTTAGCTCGTAGTTTCACTCTTGCTTTTTCCTTACCTTCTATTATATTAGTAAAGGGCGAATGGGGGCCTACAGTAGAGATCGAAGGTATTTGGCCCCCAAAAGGGATTGCGGTTTTAGATCCTTGGGAAATACATTTTCTTAATACCCTTATTCCCCTTTCATCCGGAGCTCCAACTGCAGGCTCGGGTGCAAGAACGGTATCCATTGCCTGCTGCCCCCTCCCAATAATACGTGTTTATCAACCACCCGCTGAAGATAGGTCGCCAAACTATGACCGAGAGTTTCGCCTTTTGAAGCGCCAGTCGCGTAGGGCGACCGGACCAGGCCGAGTCAGACTCACCTCACATTTTAGGAACCAAATGAGGAATCACACGTAGACGGACCTGAGCATTCTCCTGCTCTACGGATCCCTCTGGAGCTAGAGTTGGGGTTGCTTGACGCTCTTCTCCTTTCGAGTGAATTGAATTACTTCGGCTCAGATGCCTTTGATCAAATGAAAGGATGGATGCCTGCCTTTAGCGACTTCATTCCGTGTACCACAGTTCGAGTTAAAAAGAAGAAAGGGGCTGCGATAGAAAGAGAGGGCACAAGAGAAGCAAGATACGACATTCGTCCATCTACACACTCCAGTTGCTTCCTTTTGAGCTAGTCAAGCAGGTGTTGAACTGATACGCGAGTTGTAGGTGGAATACGAGTAAGGACTTTGTTTGCCCAACTCCCTTGCTTGAAGGCTATCGCACTTTCAGTGGTACTGAGACTGTCCCTACCACTACCCTTTATCAAGCTGGTTTACAAGAGTTCTGGCTTTCCGAACCGGACAAAACTTCTAGGGAAACTAATTTCTTTCGCGGAAACTACTAAAATTCTCGGATCTCTACCAGAGACCAGGACAGGCACGAGAACTCAAAATATTATCAGAAGCTCTTATTAAAGGATTTTACCTATGCTGGACCTAAAGCGCAATGAGACTGATGCTACTACCGATACAGAGAAAGACAATGATTTTCTTTCTATCGATGTGAAATCCATTCTATTTCTCTGATGCGCATGTCATCCGATCAGTCTACTCTGGTTTAGTATGCGCTAGGGAAAAAAGCAGAGCTCCTTCTTGTTGTGCCGTTCTCCAAAGCATTGAAAAAGATAAGGGGGATGACCGAGAGGTATAGAAAGAGGGGTCTTCCCTGAATAAAAAAAGTACCAAGACCGGAGAATATCTTCCCATGAATGAAGAATTTTATAAAAAATTGATTTTCTTTATTTTCATTTTTTATTTTTGTCAAACAACAAGGGGCTGGGTCAACTATTCAATCAAATGATATTAAGCATCTTTCCCATCACTTCTCGAGAAAGAAGTGGGCTATTTCTTTGCAAAACTGTGCTCAATTTCATATGTGGCAATTCCGCCAAGATCTCTTCATTAGTTGGGGTCTTCCTTTCTAAATGTCACTTTCTTTCTCTTGAAAGATTTGATGCGCCACACGACTTAACCAATAGCTTTTCGATGGTTGGCGCCGACTCTAAGGATAAATAGCTAAATATCCTTGCTCTAAGACTGATAGCATCTCTGAACGACAGGTACCCACAACCGCCAGGGGCTTTGGCTATTCATTCCCCTTTTTGTGTTGGCTTCCATCAAGTAGCTTTTGTTCTCTATTGTATTCCGTTTTCCCTCCCATCCTTGTGTTGGCTTCGATTCCAGTGATCAAGCGGATTATGCACTCCACTCGCTGTCTACTAAACGAGCAAGCCTTTCCTCCTTTGAACCTCGCCCTCTCGTCACGCTTGCCGACTTTCGACATTCGCCAATCGGAGAGGACATCCGATTGAGTCTGAAACTTAATTTAAAGATGAAAGGAAGATTGGGTCTTGTCGGTATCAACAACGAGGAAGAAACAACCAAATGGAAACATTAACTAACTATGGCTCTTGGCCCAGACAACGTCCTAGGCGTAGGGGAGATCGGAGCAACATGGAAAATTAAGTAATTTCTTATTATACGATATCTTCGCCATGGATGATAGGATTCCTCCTGGAAGCGAAGGCAGGAGCAAAGCCTATTGATTCACCATGTTTCTAACCTACTTGTTGGCTACCCGCACTCTGTAACCAGAATAGGGCTCTGGATATGCTTTGCAATTTTGCTATTCTTTGAATCCCATCAACTCTTCACTTTATTCGCTTTCTTTTTGTGTTTTTCTTTTGTTCTTTGTTTCTTTTTATTTGCCTTTCCTTTTCTTCATTTCTTTTCTCTTATTTGTACCTTGATACCACTTTCAAACTCCTCGTCTCTTCCCCAAACTTAGAGTCGAGGGCCCACAACAACTGAATTCAAGATTAAAAATTGCTAATGGTTCAACTAAATCACTAGATGATTGTCTAAGTCAACACAAGAGTCACAAGGTCACTAACTAGAGCCATTTCTTTCCAAAAACTTGTTTTTAACCATAAGTGTGTAGTTAAGTGTGGTGGTACCAAGTGAAGCATGTTTGACCCTTTTTATTCATTAATACTATTATTTTTACCTAAACATAAAAAACGGACTCAATCCCTTAAGAAGGTTGTCAAGCCATCTATCGTTGGGAAGAGCCACCCGGTTCACACAAAACCCATCTTTGGAAAGAACCGTGGCATTAAGAAAACCAAAGGCTTATTGCTCACTTAAACATAAAAAGAAGCTACCGAATCATAAATAATCTATTAAAGTAAATAAGAAGTTAGAATACTAAGAAAACAAAATAAAGAAGCTATGAAATAAACTACTGAAAGCAAGAAAACTGAATATACAAAAGAGAAGGTGGAATAGAATATATACATCAAAGAGAGGGAGGAATATATACATAATGAAAAATAAAATAAAGATAAAATAAAAAGATTATTACAGTTATTACAAGCCAATGTCATATCAAATCAACCAAAATAGACCAACCCCCTGAATAACAATAAGTATTGTCCTCAATGCTTTAACAAAAATCAGAATAAGTAAGGGTAGAGAGTGAAGAGAACTCCCTATGTGGTCTCAGTGTGAATGGAAGCATAACCACCCTCGGGCTCTCCAACTGGATCTCATCATCCTCTGCTCGGGGAGTAACAGGGTTGGTGAACATCTAAAGTAACTCCTCAGCATTATGGGCAACAAGGTCTGGCTCGTCAGACTGGCCAGTTGGTGCCTCTGTTGATGGTGTTTCTGGGTCTGCTGGTACTGATGGATCTGTCTTCATCACTAAGTCAAATAGAAGATCACCAGCTGCTGCAATCTTGGACATTTTTTTCTCAACCTGTCCACTGATTTCTTCGAGGCCTGAAATTTCATCTTCTTCACCTGTTTGCCCAACTCCTCAATAGCTCCCCCATGTGCCACCAATGTATCCATGATGGTCTTCTGATTGTCCAGGATCTTCTTCAGTGTTTCCTCCACTGACAGAGGAACTTGTGGTGTTACTGGGGTAAAAGGTTGTGATGCAACAACACTGGATATATCAGGCAGCTTTGAGGTAGCTGTCTGCATCCAGTTGTTGAGACTCGCCAATGTCTGGGAGACTCGCAGTGTAGTGAGTGGATATGTGGACGAGGAAGTCACTGGTACTGATGTTGATGGTCTAGAAGATGAAGGTGGTGTCATGTCAGTTGTGTCTGTGGAAGGATCGGCTGATGTGGAAGGCATGGCAGTTGTAGAAGGCATAGGAGCTGTAAAAGGCTCAGCAGCTGAATCTGTAACCACCACCGATGGCTCATCCAACTCGCCAATGGTAGCAGTTGCCTTACCCTTGAACTTTGGGTTTCCCGGGCCTTGCAAAGAGTATTATGAGAAGGGATTCTTGGCCCGCACCTTTGTATCAAAACTCCTCGGCTCCACCTTTGCATTCGTGACATACTCTGTGAGGGTGTTGGGGTACGGATAGGAGATCTCACCCTTTCTGACAACCACCAACATGTTGACCGACATGATGGCACCCATATTGATTGGGTACCCGGCCATGGTATATGCCACCAAAACTGTTGGGGGGATTGGGAGATTTTTCTAATTTTGGCTCGGGTCTATATGGCTGCACACAAATGTTTGCCACCCTTTTGCTTCAATGTTTAGGGTGGCCCGCGCAATGGGAACCCCCGCTGTGATCCACGGTGGTGGTGGTTCTGGATCTGCTAAGATCTCTGCTAGCCAAGGGCGAGTTGCATCACCCATAGAAAACTTCTCCAAGTACTAGACTGGTTCCACCTTCTCGAACCCCAAGTATGTGTTCAGAGTGCTTTGATCAAATCTGGCCTTCAACTTCCTCACTTTGGTACCCTTCTTGATATGCACCATTGGCATAGAATTCCCGTACCAAGTTCTCGTTGGCATCCATAACACTCTGGGTGAACCACATCCACCCCTTTCGCTCCCTGAATTGTTTAAGCACATTCTGTTTGTATCTATCCAAATCCTTCGGTAAGAACTGTCGCTCAAGTGTGAGCGATCTCTGGTGTTACACCCCATGTTTTTGTACATGAAAGTACTGTCATAAGTAAATTAATGAAAGCTCAAAAATGAGATGTTACATCCCACATTTCGTACGTTAAAGTTTCATCGTAAGTTAATCGACGTAAGCTCGGGAATGAGATTATTTTGAGATTATAAGTATTATGCTATTTCAAGTAAGTGGTAAGTAAATTCATGAAGGTGAGAGGGTGATCAAATCAAAAAACTGAATTTCGTCGAAGTTTGGAATTTTGAGATAAAATACGGTCCGGACTATAAATACCCGGTATTTATGGATTAGTACCATACAAGGTACCACATGACCATGATAATAAGATATATGAGGTGTGTTAAAAGTGAGTAGTATTATAGTAATTTGAGATAATTCTTAATTATGTGATAATCAGGCAATTATTGATTAATGATGGGGATAGTTGTGGTATTAAGTAGGATTAAGTGGATAAGGATATTTTTGAGGTTGTCACATGTCATTAAGCCAAGCCATAGTGGCACTAGTATGCATGATGATTCAAAAGATATAAGCTTCCTTGATTACACGTAAGAGTCCTTTGGATAATTTAGAGAATAGGACAAAAGTTGCCTTGGTTGGTTTCTTATTTGGGGAATGTAATTTAGGACCAGAAACGTTGCTTGTATGGTCTCTTATTTGATAATAGGACCAGCCCTTATGTAATTTGGAGTCCTTTGCTTTCTTATTTAACAATGTTGTTTGTAAAGACATCAACAATGGATACTCTGACGGATGGAATTCTCTTTCTCAAGGGGATTCTTATGAACCCTTATAAAGCTACAATAGCATAAAATGCGATTCTAAGAGATCACAGTACAATCTTTCTCAAGAATATCATACGTATTTTTCCCTACTTCTATCCGTCGTTACTTGTTTTTCACAAAAGACGTGTGTTAGAGGGATTGTCAGGAGAATTGCTCAGGTATGTTAAGGATAAACCCGTCCTTCATTTTATCATGATCTCATAATTACATGTGTTTGATAACGAGGCATAAAAAGAAGTTCATACTCCCGAATTTATATACATTATCC
>MDKJ01088004.1:0-33465 GCA_005239525.1 Nicotiana knightiana | reverse complement strand
GGGGGGGGGAGGGGCTCTTTCCGACATATTTAAGGGAATTGAGGCTCAGTTGGGATAAGGGGGAACCAAAACTACGTCGTTTTATTTTTTTAGGGGAAATGGACCGGTTCTGGGATTTGGGCTTGGGGTGAATGGGTTAAGTTTTGGGGATTGGGCTTGGTTAATTACTGGCCACTCCGATTTAGTCCAAATGAGACTCCATATTAATTTCTAAAAACCTAATTAATCTAACTCAATCCTAATTAAATACTAAGTTATATTAATTTATGAAATTAATTAGCTATTTACCTTTATTATTTAACTAATTAGTCAATTTTAAGTTATAAAAAGTAAGCTACTAATTTTAACATTAATACTAACAAATGTAAAAAATAACAATTTTTTTATTTATTTTTCTTCTAATAATGTGATTAAATTATGTAATTAGGTACTAAACTAAATTAAAAACCTAATAATGCAAGATGATGAAGGTTTAAGTATTTTTTGTTAGTTTTCCTGATTTGAAAAAATAAAAATGCGACTAGAAATGCAAATAATTCCAAAATAAACACCAAAAATTCTAAAAAAAAAATTAAAAATAAATAAGACTAATTTATTTATTAATTTTGTAGGAATATTTTAATAAGCTAAAAATTATATGCTCACAATGCATGTTCTGATTTCTTTTTAACTCAGTTCAAAGCATATATACTATGCATGTGACTAGTAAAATTTTTCTATTTAAGTACACATTGTCCACTTTATTAAAGGAAGTTAAAGACTTTATTTCTTTTATGATTGTTACCATTTATGTGTTAAGCAGTTAAGATTTATGTTGGATATTAAGATTTACAATTAAAATCTCTAGTTGAATTGTTTATAATAATTTTCATGATTAGTATATATCATGTTGAACCGAACGAAGTGTACATGATTGGAGATTTGTAAGTTTATCTCTATAAATAATACTATTAGTATTCATAGTCGTTTGGTTGGAAAATAAGTTATCTCATGACTAATTATTTGGCGATTAGTTATCTTGTGATTAGCTATCCCATTCTTCTATAGGGATAAAAAAATACTATACAATACCGATATAACTAATCTCGGAATTAGTTATATCACGATTTTACCCCAATCAAACATGAAATAAATTCATCTCAAATTTAATCCCGAAATTAATTGTCCTTTATCCCTCATACCAAACCTTAGATGTACTACAATCTCTATGATCATGTTGTCACATCTTATTGTAAGCATAGTTATATTCCTTAACCAATACTCTGTAGGTTTATAAGCATTTTTCGTTTTCTTTTTTAAATTTTCTTATTGGTAATTTGCGCTTGGAACCTGATTCTATTAATGAACTACCTACTTGTTAATTGCTTATTTTGCAAACTTGGTTGACAAGGTCACATGCCAATTTGATTAGTAGTGCATGTGATTTTCTTCTCATTTATAGCACCATAGCATTTTTTTTAATTGGTAATTAGCACCATAACATATTATTAGTCCATGTGAATTACTTTATTTGTTTCGTGATAACGTGAATGCACTGACAACTATATAGGGTGTTCGTCGTTCAGTTCGGTTCGATTCGATACCGTATCATTTTTTGATATTTGTATATGGATAGAACGGACCTGCCCTTCTTATGGCTAATTGAGGTTGGATCATGATAGGCCACAGTTCGACCTTGTGTTATATCAAGCCTCAGTACGACATTAGATTGCTGAACCCTTAATTTAGAGACTGACCAAGGACGAGACTAGCCAAGATCAATACCAAGCAGAACAGAGATCAACCAATACCGATAGAAGTTTACCTAGTCAAGTAACGGTAAGTCAAAATATCCGTAATCGAGCAAGGATCACGGCGAAAATCTCGGCACGTAAAGATGAGGCCGACTAATTAGCCAATCATGGGATCTCTTACTATATTTAGAGTTGTACCATAAGTAGGACTCCCCTACTATATAAAGGGGGTCTAATCATTTGTAAAGGCATCATATTCACGCAATACAAAGCAGTATACTACTCTTTTCTTTAAGCTCTCAATACTCTATTACATTATTCATATCTCATTTTGCTCATTCATTTGGTTCAAGGGTAACTTATCTAGAGGGCCAACGCTGCACATCTCATTTAGTCTGCTTTATTTTTTCTTACAGTCAATTTCAATATTAATTTACACATTTTCTCAATTTGTGCCAAGTGAAATTACGTGTCCTTAAAACCACATATAAATACAATTGTTATCAGTTTTTAGGGTAAACAATATTCCGTTTCGGTATTTTATATTCATTTTCTTAAAATATCATACTAATACCATACCTAATAGTTCAAGAAAGGTAATAACACATGCACATATCTTTTCTATTCTATTCTTTTCAGTTTTGGTTGTTAATCTATGGCAATTAAAACATCACACATGCTATAGTTGACAATACTTCTAAACCAATTTGCATCAACAAAAGGGACAAATATGATGTAAATTGTGACACTCGTTAGAGGACGAACGTATGTTTAAGTGGGGGAGGATGTAACGACTCGACTGGTCGTTTTGAGTAATTGCGTCCGATTTAGCAGTTTGAGGTCACTAGTAGCTTAACGCAGTGTATTATGACTTGCGTGCATCGTCGGTTCGGATTTTTGAGAGAGTCGGATGTGATTTTAGGAGTGACTCTCATGTTAGAAGTCCGAAGTTGAAGGAATCGACCCATGGTTTGACTTTTGAGTATTTGACCTCGGATCGAAGTTTCAACAGTTTCGATAGGTCTGGATAGTGATTTTGGACTTGGGCGTATGCCCGAAATTTCATTTGGATATTTCAAAAAGCTTTCGGCATCATTTAGCGAAAGTTGACAATTTGAAGGTTTAGAATCTTCCTAAGTTTGATCATGGTTTAAATTCAGGCTATCAGGTCCAGATTGTGATTTTGGAGTTTGGAATAGGTGCGTTTTTTCAATTGGAACTTGCCTGCAAAATTTGATATCAATTGGAGTTGATTTGATATAGTTCAGACGCTCGATTGCGATTCTAGAGTTCTTGAAGTTCAATATGATTTTTCATGTGTTTTGGCGTCCGATTCGTGATTTTAGAGGTTGTTTTGTTGTTCCGATCGCGCGAGCGAGCTCGTGTTATGTTTTCAGACTTGTGAGAGTGTTTGGTTTAGAGTCCCGAGGGCTCAGATGAGTTTTGAAAGCATTTGGGAGTGTTTGACAGAAGGTTCAGCTGTGCTGGTGTTTCTATTCTTGCATTTGCGAGGATTTCATCACATTTGCGAGGATTTCATCACATTTGCGATGACCGCATTTGCGAGATCCTTCTCGCATTTGCGAAGATGGGCTGTGTGAGGTCATCCCGTGTTTTAAAGTTAAATATGTGTTCCGAGCTTGAAGTTCAAAAGTAGGGAAAATATTTTTCAAAACTCCTTCTCAAGCTTCCCCACCCTATTTTATACCCTCACCAACCCACCCCATCCCATGCTCTCTCTCCAAAAAAGTTTTTTTTCGTCACCACCCACCCCCACGCACACCTACCCAGCAAATTTTTCTTTTTTACTTTTTTTTTTTTTATAATTTTCAAATTTCTATTTTTTTCACCCCTCCCCTCTCCCCTCCCTACCCCCTCCCCCCCACAAATTTTTTTAAAAACCTTTTTTGTAATTTTCAAATTTCTTTTTTTTTCCTGCACCCCTACCACCACCAACCCCCTTACCCCTACCCCCCGCTCCACTCCCACACTAAAAAAATATTTTTATTTTTACTTTTTTTTTAATTTTCAAATTTCGATTTTTTTTCTGCATCCCCACCCCTCCTCCCCCACACACCGGAATTTTCTTTATTTTATATATTTTCAATTTTACTTTTTTTATCTTTCGGTTTACAGGTTCAAAATTTTACAAGTTCCAAAGTTATGAGTTCGGAGATTATGTGTTTCGAAGTTTACGGGTTAGAAATTTCACGGTTTCGAAAGTTTTGCGGTTCAGAAGTTTATGAAATTTGTAGGTTCGGAAGGTTGTTGGTTCGAAAGTTTACGACTTCATGTTTATTGTATCAAAATTATTTATGAATACTTTTGAGAAAATATTTTCCTTGATTTACGTATCAAACACCGGAAAATAAATAAGATTACTACTTGTTTTCCAAGAAAATATTTTTTTGGAAAACATTTCCACGGAAAACATTTTCCTTTATAGCAAACACACCCTTAGTTGCAAATGTTTCCATGTTATGTAATTTCCAGTCGAAAGTAATGTTTAGTAGAAATAGATTTTCAATGGTTTTCTTTGACAAAAGAATATTGATAATTGCTCTTAATATTTTCATGTGATGGGGAATCTCGACGTAATTGATAAAGTTGCTGTTATGTAATCAGGAGGTTACGGGTTCGAGCTGTGAAAACAGCTTATTGCAGAAATGCGCTCTTAATATTTCTATGTTCTATAATATTGCGAATCTAAGAGCTGCCAACTTATCAATGTAAAAGGAGAGGAAAATGACATGCTTAGCTTTTGACACAAACTAGCAAATCCAATTACTAATATTATTATTCAAAGTATAAAAGACAAGTAAATAAGAAAAGAAAAACAAACATTGAAATTACATGAAGACACACTAATGCATAATAGTTAGTGTCACAAGACACTAAATGCACACACCAGTTCATCCCGATACGCAGCTGTGCGTGCACATTTACAACAAACCCAGCAATCACTGTTGTTACTGTCGGAAGCACAGGATCTAAGACAAGTATTAAGCTGTGGAAGCACTCTCCTATTGAGTCCTGAGAGCATATGATGTAGCTATAGCTTGCTTCTTCGAGAACTAGGACGCATTAACTGAAATATTTCACAATGGTAAATAATCAACTAATCGTCGACATAATAATAAAAATTCACATTTGAACCTCGTATAATAAAACGCACATGCATATACATTACCGAATTCAATTTGTATGAAATATAACACAATATTGTAGGAGAATAATGTAGAGATAAGTAGAGATGAATATTAACTAGTGACTGCCGTGATAAGAATAGCGAATATGAAACTAAGCTTAATCATCGTCATGCTAGGAATAACACTTCAAGCTATAAGAATTTTCTTGTGTAAGTATCTCATTACTAGATCGGAAGGTCGTAATTTATAGACCTCTTGATAAGTAACTACTTCACGCATGTAATATATTAGTTTCTTTTTCCTTTTATTTCTTTTATTATTTCTTCACTTGTTTCTATGTTCAGGTCTTGTCACGATGGCCTCCCTTTCTTATTAAGGTTGCTTCTTCAATTTTTTAATTTTGAAATAAAAAGTTGACTTAAATTCACTTCCTTTTTTTTTGGTGTGTAGTATATTAAGATTAAATATGAATCCAATCAAAAGCATTTATAGGCTATTAAATTTTTCTATTTAATTACACTTTTCCACTTGATTAAAGAAAACTATAGACTACTGCCTCATTACTCGTTAAAAAGAATTGCATTAAATATTCGAAATAAGACATTTGACCAAGAAGTAATCTATAGTGAAATTTATGTCTTTATTTCTTTTAAAAAAAATAATAAGTTGACTTAAATTCAGATCCATTTTTTCGCGTGAACTATGTTAGGATTAAAGATGAATCCAATCAAAAGCATTTATATAATGCACATGGCTATTAAGTTTTTTATTTGATTACACATTGTCCGCTTGATTAAAGGAAACTATAGACCTTTTTATTTATTGTAAATTTTGTGTTAGGATTCATATAGGGGTAATAAAATTTACAATTAAAAGTTCAGAATATCAAATAATATAATATTTTTATTGTTACTAGCATTCATAATGTTTAACCGAATGAAGTGTACATTATTGCAAATTAGTAGTTTCATTTGAATATCTATATATATAATCGTAATAGGTTACTAAAGCCAAATATTAAAAATTAAAAACAATCTACTAAAATATTATGACATTGATTTTAGAGTATAGAGTTGTCATAATAGCTTTCCTGAGCGTTGAAATTGAATAGAAATTAATTAGTTAATCCATATCTTACTTAGATTTCCAAAAAAAAAAAAAAAAAAACAGGCACCGTAACAAGTACTACTAAACAAGAAAATACAATAGATCTGTCATTTATTGTAGAAAAAAAGACACAAGGTAGCCACTTCAAAGGACTGCTATTTAAAAATTATTCAATGTATTCTGAACTTTAGTTTTTCAGGACAACAATGTCCTAAATTGTCTATGTCACGATCCAAAATCCTATAAAAGGTCGTGATGGCGCCGGACATCATTGTCAGGCAAGCCAACACTAAATAGTAATTTAATTTCTCATTTTAGTGCTTCTGAAAACATAGATTTCTTTTAAATTTACCTAGTAACAAATAAACTTTAAGGAGTAACGTTAACGTTTTCAAATTTCAGTACTGAACATCCCGTAATCATCCCAGAACCCGGTGTTACAAGTGCATGAGCATGTACTAAGGAGTAAAATAAAATACAACAACTGTCCGAAATACAAATTTGAACAGAAAGAAAGATACAAGTACTCTGAAGGAGACTCTGCTGGCTGCGGATCGTCTCAGAAAAGTGCAACTCACCTAAGTCACTGTATCAACCACGTCGCTGCGCCCACAAGGCCATTATCCATACATGTACCTGTACATCAAAATTTACAGCAAGTGTAGTATGAGTACTAAAACATCGCATATCCAGTAAGTATCCCGTCTAACCTCGAAGAAGTAGTGACGAGAGGTCGACTCCGACACTTACTACTGGTCCAACAATATCAGGTACAATAAAGAAAGGAATAAATATGAAACAAAGTAAATACATGAAACAAAAAAGTATAAATTACGTGGTACAATTTTCTCCTTTACGATTTAACCAGCTCTCAACTAGCAAGTTCCCTCTGTAACCGGAGCATATACATAGATACAGTGAGTTTTATTAAAAAGGTTATCATAATTAAAATAAGGGGAAAAACCCTCACATACACTGGCTTCTAGCCAAATATTACGTACGATTCCATGAGGATGATATATATATAGGAAATGCCGAGGAGTACGGCCCGATCCAACATAAAAGTAAGCTGTACACTGCCAAAGGGTCGAGCGACGCGAATCATAGATGCATCTATTAACCTGCCTAGGCGAACGACCCGCTCCCATGAGAGTGTGGTGCATAAATCCTACTGAGGCGAACAACCCGATCCCATAAGAGTAGTTGAAGGAAATACTCCGCTCACGAATCATACATGCGATGCGGTTACTCATAGATTTCTCAAGTTATTAAAGTATTCTTCCGTTCTTTTCAAAATATGAAATTTCAATGAAAACTTTCAAGATTCCTATTTTTATAGCTATTTTTGACTCCTTTCAAAAACATTTAATAAGCATGCTCAATCCAGTTCCTTTTCAAGTAAACAATAAACACAATCAAATATAATATCAACAAGGCATGATGTAAGTCTAAAGCTACCCGGACATACGCATAACTAGTAGCTACGTACGGACTCTCATAACCTCGTACATACGTAGCCCCTACAAATAGAAGCACCTAATAATTTAGTTCACCTATGGGGTTAATTTTCCTCTTATAAGGTTATAAAGGAGACTTACCTTGCTCCGAAGTCCCATAACCGGCTTCCAAGCCCTTGCGATGACTCAAATCGATGCACAACGCTCAAAAACTAGCCAATAATTATGCAAACCATTAATATATTCTCAAATACCCATTATAATCAGATTTATAACAATTCCTAACCCCGATCGAAAAGTCGATAAAAATCACCCTTGGGCCCGCGTGCCCGGATTCTGAAATTTTTTGAAGATAAAGATTACCCATAACCTCACGAACCCAAATATATAATTTATTCTCAATTCCATGCCCAAATTCGTGGTCAAGATCCAAAATACCAAATTCTAGCCTTCTAGGTCTTCTACCAAAACCTCCACAATTTACACTAAGTTCCATGTTCTAACACATATATACTCATGAATTTAACTCACAATTGTGAAGAAATCACTTACCCCATTCCATATGGTGAAAATCGCCTAAAAAATCGCTTCAATCCTAGCTCGATAGCTCCAAGTATGTTAAAAATAGCCGAAACCTTGATATATAGATTCTGCCCAGGTATTAACTCATCCAGATCACGGAAAATGCTTCGCGATAGCGAAGCACATCATCTCTCATCCCACAATTTTCCCTTGGCGATCGCGGAAAGTGCTCGCGATCGCGATCGCGAAAAACAAATGCACAACGCTTCCTGACAGCCTCTAGTATAATGGTAGTAATATTTTGTAAAACTCCAAATTCCAAATAATTTAATGTTCTGAAAACTAGACTCCAATATCTACAACTTGCATGTTTTGGTTATCTCCCAATTTCTTATAGATTTCGAGATAAAAGCTGCCAAAGTCAGCCCTGTGCAATACAAATTTCTTCTTCATCTTCCCGGACAACCTATAGTATACCAGCCATAACTCTTTGTAAACATATACAAATGCTAAATAATTTACCCTTCTGAAAACTAGACACAAAGGGCAACAACTTTCATTTACATCATCTCAAAATTCCTTTTAGATTGTGAGATATAAGTCTCCGAAGTCGAGTCAGTGCAACAAAAACTTTCATTTACGCGATCGCGTAAGGCCTTCGGCTTTCGCGATTCATTGGCCAATTTCTCTCATTTTACTCATCGCGATCATGAGCATTTCCCCGCGATCGCGTTGCACACTGCTGTAGCCAAAAACAACTCAAATGGCCTAGAAATGGTCCGATACAACCCCGAAACTGATCCGAGCCCCTCGGGACCTCGTCCGAACATTCCAAGAAGTCTCAAAACATATCACGAACTTAATCGAGGCCTCAAATCACATCAAACAACGCTAAAAACACGAATCACACCCCAATTTGAGTCTAATGAAACTAATAAATTCTAATTTCTACATTCGATGCCGAAACCTATCAAATCACGTCCTATTGACTTCAAATTTTGCATACAAGTCATATTCAATATTACGGACCTACTCCAACTTCTGGAATCGAAATCCAATCCCGATATCAAAAAGTCCACTTATGGTCAAATTTTTCAAAAACATTCAAATTTTTAACTTTAGCCAAATGACTCCAAAACGGCCTACGGATCTCCGAATTCACTTCCAATCATGCTCCTAATACCAGAATCACCATACGGAGCTATTCCCATATTTGGATCCCAAACAGACATAAATAACACTGAAATGTACTTCAATCCAAATTTATGAATTTCTTCCAAAATGCCAACTTTCACAATAGACGCCAAAACGCTCTCGGATCATCTAAAACCCGATCCGGACATACGGCCAAATATGAAATCATCATAAAAACCTGCTGGAACCTTTAAATCACGATTCCGAGTTCGTTTACTCAAAGATCCAACCTTAGTCGATTCTTCCAACTTAAAGCTTCCGGGACGAGAATTCTCTTTATAAATCAACTCCAAAACTCCCGAAAATTCAATTTTGACCATCGTATGTTGATACCAAATTTTTCCTCAAACCATTTTTAAACTTGCATAAGTACCTTCAAAATAAAGTTCCATAACAATTGATATTTTTCCATAATTTTCTCATATTTGTATTAATTTATTTCTAATTTATCCAGTATTTTTATCTCTAATAATTAATTATAAATTACATTACAAATTATTTCAAAGAAATTTCTTGACTTAATACATTATTTTTGGCCTTGTTAAGATCAAATTATTTCACAATTGGTCAAATTGGCACCTTTTGGCTATAATTGCAATAATTTTGCAATTATAGCTTAACCATATGTTTTATGCTATTACTATCCAATAATTGGTCATTTATATTTTTAAATACTGATTAACCATTTTTATTTAATTTCTTAATCACCAATTTTATTTTTTGATTATTAGTTATTTTTAATTAATTTTAATTGAGCATTTAACATTTTTAATTGAGTATTTAACAACTAGCCCCCAATTAAACCCAAACCCACCAAATTAAATTGGACCAAACACCCCAGCCCAGACCTAAAATTCTACCCGGCCCAACCCCTTGATCAATCTGAGCCATTGATCACTTTAGATCAACGGCCCAGATTACTACTTACCTAAATTAGACCCTAACGACCTCCCCCCCGTCTCTCATTTCCCCCTATCATACACACACACTCTCTCTCTTTCTAGTTCTCTCTAGAGACCTCTGGTCTCTCCACCTCCGATGAGGTCTGTTCGTCTTCTCCGACCGCCTCTTCGCCGGAGGCCATGGAGTCCTCACCATCCTTAGGCCTCCCATGGATCCTTCTCACCGGTGTTGCTGTCTCTAAGGTCTTCAAAAGACCAGGGTTCACTCCCTCACCCCTTTGGCCTGTCTCAGGCCTTCATGGCTCGATTCCAGTAAGATTTTCCTACTTTCCGGCTAGATCCGGTGGTTTCTATACCAACTCTCTCTCTCTCTAGGTTCTTTCTTTGAAACCCTAACTTCTAAACTTCTGATTCTTTTAGATCTGTAACAGATCTATACGTATTATGAGATTTTCCTGTGTTTTCTTTAAAAATTCTCCTATTTCTCGAACGATCCTTCATTTTTTCAAAACTAGGGTTTCTTGAAAATCTTTTTCTTCAAACGTTTCTGATTTTTAGTTATTAATCTTCTATTCTTATGTGTTCTGACTGATTTTTGTTGAGTTTTTCTTAATCCTAACTAGCCTATGCTAAAAGCCCCTAATCTTGACAATGTGTTCGAATTCTGAGTCGATCTATGTTATTTGATACATAACTTTGTTCTGCACTCTGATTCATATGATTTCTTGTTCATTTAATTCGAATGGCTTATGATTTTGCCGTTATGTGTTTCTATTAGGGTTTCTGATTCAAATCTTGACTGATTTTTATGTGTTATACTTAGCCTGTTTGTCATTCATGAAAAACCTATATTATTTTCCTTAAAATCAATATTATTTCGATTCTCTGAATTGCTATGGTGATGTCTATGTGCTGATTTCTCGATATTTCCCTATTTTTACAATTTCTAATTATTCCTTGCCTTGTTTACGATTAACTGTGGTACTTGCTGATTCTTACTTCTTGTTTCCTTAATTAAGCTCTTATGTATTTAACCCTAATTGCCTATCCCGTACTTAAACTATTTTGATTCTTTCCTTAATTATCTGCCCTGTTTTTTTCCAATTTAACTGGTTAATTACTCCCTTAATTGAGGGAATACTTGTTGATTCTTACTTCTTGCTCTTATGTATTTAACCCTAATTGCCTATCCCGTACTTAAACTGATTTTGATTCTTTCCTTAATCATTTTCCATGTTCTTTACCGTTAACTGATTAGTTACTCCCTTAAACTGATTTATTGACTGGTTGATTCTATGGCTTCCGTAATTGTTGATGATTGATTTCCTTTACTCTCTCTTACTCTGCTCTCAACTATTATATATAGTCTCTTCTATTTTCACTTCATACACGAACACACACATTGTTCAAACCCTCTCTTACTCACATATTCTCTACTGTTCTTCTCTTGATTACTTGCTACTATTACTAGTCGGCTGCAAGCCATGGCTAGTTATTCTATTTGTTACTCTTCATTCTTTACTTGCTATCCTCCAACTGGTATGTTCTCCATTTATGTTTAAGGCTTCGAAACAATATGTCTCTCTAGGTATTTCGATTCATCTTGTTTTTTATCTTCTTCTACTTATGGTTTAGTTGTTCTACTTGCAATTAATCTGTATGCTATACATGTTACTACTCCCCCTGCATGTTTCAACATGATTCTGCTTCACTTATGTCTTCTTCAATTCCTAGTATACTACAACATGCACCACATGTTACTTAGTCTATATGTTATACCCTGAACCTCTTCTTAAACCTATGTGCAACTATGTTTATCATATGCTGTCCTCTCTGGTATTCTCTCAATCTGTTTCTATTAAATTCTTGGCATGAACTCTTGGTGACCAACTGTGGTTGTGACTATTTAGGTTCTATACCAGTCTGTGATACTCTAATATTTCTCTAATGATAATTGGTATCCTAACCTGTTTCAATGTGTCCCCAGTCCCTGCTTCCCTGTTTATGTGGTTCTCTCTCTATGTGTTGTGTGCTGTTTGATATTGGTTGATTGTTCCATCCCCTATTCTATGCAAAACTATTTTCCACACACTTACTGATATGTAAACCTATTTCAAGTAAATAGACTATTTTCAAAAAATGTTCTTTTAACTCAACTCTTTTTCAAATCATCTCTTGCACTTCACTTTATACCTACACGGGTAACAGCACGCAATAGAGCTCGTGACCAATACGCGCTTTAATTACCTATACGGGGTGGGAAAGGGTAGAATATGGATATGATGACCGATGCGCTAATACCACGTGTAGCCCCTCATTGAGGAGTGTCATACCAGGTATTGCATTGATGTGATCCTTATTATCACAAACATAGGATATCCTTTACCTTAAATGTTTAGATTATAGCCTTTTTTTACTTAGCCTTTTTATACCCGTTTTCAAACACTTGCATGCTTAAAATTTAAATCCCCTCTTATTTGAGCCTTTATTTGTTTGTTTGCTAAACCATACAAATTCAAAAAAGCTGTCTGGCCGGGAACCACACTTGTGGATCATCAGGGGTGCTTAATACCTTCCCCTTGGGATAATTTCAAGCCCTTACCCTATCTCTGGTTAATATCGTAGTTGTAAATGAACCCCTTAGGTGCCTTAACGCACCTTAAAAATCGTTAGGTGGTGACTCTTCTCCTCTTAAAATCCACTTAAAAAGGTTGTCACATGTCAAAGCCCCGATTCCGCGAGGGAAGAATTGGGGGGGGGGGCGACAAAATGGCGACTCTGATGGGGATTTATAGGCTCTTACCGCTTCAAATTGCTTCGTGAATTTGTACTCTGTTTAAATACTTGCACCCCTTCCTCTTCCCTTTTACGTGCAATTAATTGTTTATTTTCTTTCAAGTATTTACTCTTCCCCAATACGAAACTGACATGTTTTCTTTGTTTTCCTTTATAACCGCTTTAAATCATAACTATTGTATTTACCGCTTTCCTAACGTTCAAATACATGACAACGTGTTTTTAACGCTTATTTATTATTGCATAACCATGATCAACATTCATACTCCACTCATGCCAACAAAATACTATAACAACGCTTGATTGGTGGTTGCGCCCTTCCTATATTATTACCCCCTAAATTCAGAAAGGCTTATTTGCAGTAAAACTAGTCGATCAGCGGTGCAGTCGACGGTTCCGTGCCTTTCCCCCTTGGGTTTTCCGCTCAAGGGTACCAGTCTAAAATCCCATAGAAAACCTTACTCTGTTGTATTTTTTCATGTATCATGGTCAAACCTAGCCGAGCTAAAGTGTTGTCCGCACGATAGTTGTTAAGATAGCCTTATCCTAAAGTCCACCGGGTTTCCCTAAACCCAAACAGACATCATCACGTTTTGTGCATTTATTTGGAGAACTAAATGCTTCATGCTAATTGTTGATATTAAATAGTCGAGTCTGATGGGGTTAAGGGTCTAACCTTGTTTGCTTTGCAGAAATATGAGGCACGAAATCCCAAGATTCAGCATGGTCTCCAATATCCACCCAAGGCTGCTGAGTTTGTGGGAAGACTTACACTCTAGCGACAAAACTCTCGTCAGAAAATATTTGGGCAACCTACCATCTCTCCTAGAAATCCAGCCTAACAAAATGATAATAGAGGCAGCTACCCTGTTCTGGGATCGTGAAAGATCTGTGTTCCGCTTTCGGGACATTGAAATGACGCCTTTGTTAGAAGAGATAGGAGGACTGGCTGGCCTAGTGTGGGAAACCCCGGGGTTGTTGATGCCTGAGAACTGCACAGGCAAAAGTTTCCTAAAAATGATGGGTTTGAAGAAGAATGCAGAACTGGTATGCTTGAAGGAGTCGTACATCCCTTTTGACTATTTGTACGAGAGGTTCGGCCACATCAAGAAATTCATCGAAGGATCTGGGATGACCACATCGCTTTCCATCACCCGAAGTGAATGAATTACATCCCCTATATGTTCGCTCATCCTGAGAATGCCGAGGGATGGGTTGAGCTCTTTGGTAACCTGACTGAAGAACAGGTTCAATGGATGTTTGAGTGGTTTCATACGGATGAGTTCATCATCCGATCTCGAGATGCACCATTTCTGATACTAATCGGTTTAAGGGGGATATACCCTTATGTCCCTCTTCGAGTTATGAGGAAAGCGGGTAGGAAGCAAGTCATACCCAGGGTCGACAAAATGAGCCATCTTCGAGCAGATTTCCAGAATGATGACAGTCCTCACAAGTGCCAGGCCCAGCACCTGTGGCACTGCAAGATTATACTTGAGAAGGACACCATCGATCCAGACCGGTACCATCCCGGTTGTTCCCCTTTCTATCCTGGTTGGTTAGAAGATAATCGGGGTGATCAGAGCAAGCCAGGGTACAGTCGAGGCCACAGAATTATAGATTAAAGGGCTGAAGCGCAAGTCAAGTTCAACCAGCTGCGCAAAAGGATGCGAGGATGAGCACCACGAGATACAAAAATCTAACAAGAAGCTGATCAAGGAGTGGAAGGACATGGCTATCAGCACCAACAAGAGGTTGGGATATTTAGAACGAGGTATAGTCGAGCTGGAGGAGAAATTCATCAAAAGGGTCGAAGATTGTCAAAAGGCTGAGGGAACTGAAGGAGGACATCTCGCCCGAGCATACCTGTTTCTGGGACTTCGCGAGCTGGGAAAGCTGTTCGAGGGAAGCATGAATGTCGAGTCTGGGGAAGGTCCTTCTGGGACCAAGTAGATAGGAATGTCTTTCTTTTCTCTATCAATGTAATAAGGCATCCATTAGCGACTTTTATTTTTTGTTTATTTAGTGTCGTTTCTTATCAATAAAATGAGGCATTTAGCATTTTAAGTTCTCCAAATCAACTTGTCGCTAGGCCTACCTCGGGCACAAAGAGGTTTCCCAAATTAGGACACGCTTTATATTCCCGCACTATGTGTTTAAATACTGCAATATTTTTCATAATCCTCACTGACTTGGTTAACTTTTTTTATTTTCTTTTCTTTATTATTCCCCTCCCCAAAGGTTAGTTCGTGCACTCTGGCATCGACAACTTATCATACAAGATCCAAGGGCCCTCCACCTACTTCTCATCCTAGTCCCCCTAAAAGCAAGAACAAAGGCAAGAGTAAGATGGAAGAATCCAGCAATGCCAGGAGGGAAAACATGGTTGAAAGGGTAGAGGCCATTGATGGCCAGGGTATTCGGGTCCTAAATGAGAGCATGTCACCAATGGAATAGAAATTGCTGAAATTTCAAGAACTTGATCAGGTTCGAAATCTGGAAAACCTATCGTTTTCCCTTAACGTCCCAGATGTCAACATCCCGAATCCTACACCTCCTCAAAATATCCCAAAACAACAGAATCATCCCGCAACTCACCATCACGCCACTCTGCCAAAGAACCAAACTCTCCCGACACAATGCAATACTTGCCACGCTCCAAACAACACTCCACTACACCTACCCCATACACACCTGGGTCTGATGAAAAGGATCTACTTATCAGGAATTTGGCTGAGGAACTTAGGAAGCTGACCAGCCAAGTTCAGGGTGTCGAAGGAACTAAGGGAATTGAAGGGTTGAATTATGAGGACCTCTGCATACAACCTGATGTCGAGCTGCCCGAGGGGTACAAACCTCCAAAGTTCGAAATGTTTGACGGTACTGGTGATCCAAGGGTCTATCTGAGGACCTATTGTGACAAGCTGGTTGGCGTAGGAAAGGATGAAAGGATCCTCATGAAGCTATTCATGAGGAGTTTGAAGGAAGATGCATTGTCTTGGTACATCAGCCAAGACTCCAAGAAGTGGTCGAACTGGGTAGATATGGCGTCTGACTTTATGGACAAATTTAGATTCAACACAGAAAATGCACCAGATGTGTTCTATATCCAGAATCTGAAGAAGAAACCCACGGAAACATTTCGCGAGTATGCTACTCGCTGGAGGTCTGAAGCTGCTAAAGTCAGACCTGCTTTAGAAGAAGAGCAGATGAACAAGTTCTTTGTCCGGGCTCAGGACCGGGAATTCTATGAACGGTTGATGATGTTTGAGAATCACAAGTTCTCCAACATTATCAAACTAGGTGAGCGGATTGAAGAAGGTATAAGAGCGGTATGGTCACAAATTTTGAAGCCTTGCAAGCTACAAACAAGGCTTTACAGTCCGATGGTTTGTCTAAGAAAAGAGACGTGGGAGCTGTAATGGTTGCACAAAGAGCCAAATCCCCACTCAAATACCAAGCTTATCCAACACCTCCACTCACATACCAGCCAACCCCAAATTACCAAGCACCCTCACCTTCATACCAAGCACCCCCACCTTCATACCAAGCTCCACCACCCACTATCAATCACCTCCACCACCAACCTATCAATCACCTCCACCACCCACATATCAACCTACTTCACCCAGATACTCACAACCCGCTCCCGTCTACCACACTTACAATTCTCAACCATCTCATTACCAATCACCCCCTTCCCGTCAAAACTTCCCTAGACCTCGTCCTAATTTTGATCGCAGACCTCCAAAATAGTATACCTCCATCGCTGAACCCATCGACCAGCTGTATGAGAAGCTCAAAGCCATTGGTTATGTCACACCCATCCCTGCTTCCACCCCTGAGAACCCTTCTCAGTGGGTTAACCCAAACAAATCCTGTGCATACCATTCCAGCATGAAGGGACACACCATCGATGAATGCCGCTCTTTGAAGGACAAGATACAGTCCCTGATTGATAACAAGATCATTTTGGCAAAAGATCCCGCTCCGAACGTCCGCAACAATCCTTTAACAGACTATAAGGGCGGAGGTATCCATATGATTGAAATAGAAGATGATTGGGATCCCGAGGGATCAATCAGGTTGATCGCAGAAGGCGATGACCCAAAGAAACCTGCAGTCACTCTCAACCTGATCATAGTCCAGATTCAACCATGTGAGGACACTGAGGTGATTATGTATATACCACGTGAGTTCGAGGCGGCGCCACTTGCAAAGATACCAGTACCAATTGAGGTTGAGTTTGTGTCTCCGGCAAATGCACCCACACCATTCAAGGTTGCAGTCTTGCCACCCAAGGCACATGATCCATTTGAAGTAAGGATAGCCGCACCAATCCCAGTGGCAATGTCAACCACGCCACCCTTCTATAAAAATGCTGTACCTTGGGACTATACAACCGAGGTGAGAAGGAAGGGCAAGGTCAAAATTGAAGAAGCTGTCGCAGCACAGGGTATGACGAGAACTGGTAGGGTCTATACCCCTGAGCATCTGACCAAATCAAGCAAGTAGGCTGCCAACCGACCTCCCCTTATTGAAACAGGTCCAGATGAACTTTGGAGAAAAGTACAGGCCAAGGAGTATTCAGTCATCGACCAGTTGAACAAGACGCCAGCAAATATCCTTCCTCTCTTTGCTGCAGAATTCCGAGACGCACATGAGTGCTCTGTTAAAGGTGTTGAACGAAGCGTATGTACCGAACAACATCACTAGTGGAGAAATGGCCAATATGGTGGGCCAAGTGTTGGAAATTCACAATATCACTTTCCATGAGGACGAGCTGCCTCCTGAAGGGTTGGGCCATAACAAAGCACTGCACATCACTGTGCAATGCGAAGAGTATTTCATCACCAGAATCCTGATCGATAGAGGATCCAGTCTTAACATTTGTCTGCTGATAACGCTTAAGAAACTGGGTAAGGGACTGCATGAGATAAAATATGGAGCAATCAACGTGAAAACCTCCGACGGATCTCAGAGGTCTATCGTTGGGGAGATCAGCCTATGCTTGCAAATGGGACCAACTTGGTTCGGGGTTGACTTCCAAGTGATAGATGTGCCAGCATCCTACAATCTGCTATTGGGATGACCCTGGATCCATGCTGCTGGGGTCGTAGCATCAACGCTACATCACGCGGTGAAGTTCGAGTGGAACCACCAAGAGGTGATTATTCATGGGGACGGTAGCAACCCTATTTACAATCGCCAGACTATTCCAGTGATTGAAGGGAGAAGGAAGCTGGGTGGAGAAACTTACCACCACATTGAACGGGTCAACGCTATCGACAAAGAAAAATGGTGGGATAGCACGATCACAAGTATGATAAATTGGCGAGGGTACGAGCCAGGTAAAGGGCTCGTTAAGATAACCTATACAACTCAAGAAGCATGGTACTACCTTTCGTTTGGGATATGAATACACTTGGGAAGAATTCAGGAGCTGGTCTCCACCATGGCGCGGTCATTACTACCTACTGGAACAGCCAATATCGCATCTGGAGCAGACCTTCCAGCAGGCCGACATTATCTATGGATCAAACAAAGAAGAAGCACTGGCAGCAATGATGAGCTTGTTACTGGGGGACGGTGATATAGACTGCTGCGTTATTCTCGAGGAGGAGGGGGAGGAAGGTCCTTCCCTACAGGCTGTGAGCAGAGGGGCATACCTCAAGAAATGGACTATCAGGACGACTAAAGCCCGACGAGCCTCGGGGTAGCAAGGCTAAAACAAGCACTATTCATTGTCTTTATTTACTAAAATGATTTTCCCTTTTCGCATTTTCAATTCCTGCAATAAGATCTTCAATATTCAAAGCAATCATTCATTTTATCAAAAGCATTTTCAAAGTTTTTCTTATGAATCAATATTTATTGCTATCATTTTCTCTCATTACTTTACCTATACAGCATTACTATTACTTGTATTGATGAACCAATGGCTGTGACATGCAACGAGACAACGCAACAAACGGACATTGATTCAGAAGAAGATAATATACCTGACGAGATTGTCAAAGAAGTTGAGAACTTTAAGAATAGGCCTAAGTCCAACCTGGACGAGACTGAAGTTATCAACATGGGAGATTCATAAAACGTCAAGGAGACTTGCATCAGCATTCATTTATCACCATCAGAAAAGAAAGAATACACAAAGTTTCTAAAAGAGTATGAGGACATATTCGCCTAGTCGTACGATGACATGACTGGTCTGAGTACATCAATTGTTTCTCACAAATTACAAATTGATCCAATGTGTCCACCGGTAAAACAAAAGCTCCGAAATTTCAAACCCGACATGAGTTTGAAAATCAAGGAAGAAGTCACCAAGCAGATCAACGCCAAGGTTCTCAGGGTAATTGAATACCCGACATGGTTAGCCAACATTGTACCTGTGCCGAAGAAGGACGAGAAGGTCATAGTCTGTGTCGACTACCGGGATCTCAACCGAGCCAGTCCGAAAGACGACTTCCCCTTGCCAAATATACATATCCTAATTGACAATTGCACCAAGCATGAACTACAATCATTCGTAGACTACTTCGCTGGTTATCATCAGATCTGGATGGATGAGGAAGATGCTGAGAAAATGGCTTTCATTACGACGTGGGGAGTGTATTGTTATAAGATGATGCCGTTCGGCCTAAAGAATGTAGGGGCCACTTATATGAGAGTTATGACCACCATCTTCCACAACATGATTCACAAGGAGATCGAGGTATACATGGATGATGTTATTATCAAGTCCAAGAAAGCCACTGACCACATAGAAGATTTAAGGAAGTTCTTCGATAGGTTGCAAGAATACAATCTGAAGCTGAACCCTGCGAAGTGTGCATTCGGGGTCGCTGCTGGGAAGTTGCTGGGAGTTATTGTGAGCCGCCAGGGAATATAATTGGATCCGTCAAAAGTCAAGGCCATTCAATAACTACCGCCGCCAAGGAACAAGAAAGATGTGATGAGTTTCTTGGGAGACTTAATTACATCAGCTGGTTTATCGCACAGTCTACAATTATCTATGAGCCGATATTTAAGATGCTGAAGAAGGACGCTGCAACCAAATGGACCGAGGATTGCCAAAAGGCCTTCGACAGAATCAAGGGGTACCTGTCAACACCGCCAGTCCTAGTACCACCTAAGCCAGGTAGACCTCTGTTGCTCTACCTTGCCGTGTTAGATGGAGCTTTTGGCTGCGTTCTGGGGAAGCATGATGAAACAGGAAGGAAGCAACGAGCTATTTATTATCTCAGCAAGAAGTTCACTCCGTATGAGGCCCGGTATTCTGCACCTGCTGCGCTTTGACCTGGGTTTCTCAAAAGCTGAGGCACAACTTGTGTGCCTACACAACATATCTCATATCAAGGATGGATACATTAAAGTAGATCCTTCAGAAGCTCATGCGCCCTGGCAAGCTGGCCAAGTGGAAAATCCTACTAAGTGAGTTAGACATTGTTTACATAACTCAGAAAGCAGTCAAGGGACAAGGTCTGGAAGACCATCTTGCTGAGAAAACCCGTGGACAGAGAATACGAACCCCTAAAAATGTATTTTCCTAATGAAAATATATCATTCATAGGAGAAGACATTGCAGAATCCTATGACGGTTGGAGGATGTTCTTTGGTGGAGCAGCAAACTTCAAGGGGGTTGGCATGGGGCAGTCCTAGTATCAGAAACCGGTCAGCATTATCCGGTGTCCGCCAAACTCAGATTTCCCTGCACCAACAATATGGCCGAATATGAAGCCTGCATCTTAGGGCTCAACATGGCCATTGACATGAACGTCCAGGAGCTGTTAGTGATTAGTGACTCAGATTTTCTGGTACATCAGGTACAAGGAGAGTGGGCAACCAAGAATTCCAAGATACTCCCGTATCTGCATCACGTACATGAGTTAAGAAAGAGGTTCACAAAGATAGAATTTCGGCATGTCCCCCGGATCCAGAATGAGTTCGCCGATGCATTGTCTACCTTGTCCTCAATGATCCAACACCCGGACAAGAATTTCATTGACCCCATTTCCATAAAGATCCATAAAAATCCTTGGTTTCATGACATCAAGGAATATTTGGCAAAAGGAGATTACCCAGAGCTGGCGAATCCCACTCAGAAAAGCACACTTCGAAGACTATCCAACAATTTCTTTCACATCGGAGGGATCCTGTACAGGAGAACTCCCGATTTGAGTCTATTAAGGTGTGTTGACACAAGAGAAGCATCAAAACTATTAGGGGAAATTCATGCTGGGACCTGCGGTCCACATATGAACGGTTTTGTTCTGGCAAAGAAGATACTTCGAGCTGGTTACTTTTGGATGACTATGGAAACAGACTGCATCCAGTATGTCCGAAAATACCACCGCTGTCAGATACATGGAGATATGATAAAAGTACCTCCAAATGAACTCAATGCAACAAGCTCGCCATGGCCGTTCGCCGCCTGGGGCATGGACGTTATTGGACCAATCGAGCCTGCCGCCTCCAACGGACACATGTTCATTCTGGTCGCCATTGATTACTTCACTAAATGGGTCGAAGCAGCCTCCTACAAGCAGTTACTAAGAAAGTCGTGGCCGACTTTGTCCGCGACCACATTGTTTGTCGGTTCGGAGTTCTAGAGTCAATCATCACCGATAATGGTTCCAACCTCAACAGTGACTTGATGAAAGCTATGTGTGAGACCTTCAAGATCAAACACAAGAATTCCACAGCATACAGACCTCAGATGAATAGAGCTGTAGAAGCCGCCAACAAAAACATCAAGAAGATACTAAGAAGATCTTTCCGCATCAAGATGAAGCCAAAGGGAAATTCTCTCCCAATTGGCAAGGTCCATACATGGTTCACCGAGTGTTGACAGGAGGAGCACTTATACTTGCAGAAATGGATGGAGAAGTCTGGCCGAAGCCAATCAATTCAGATGCAGTCAAACGCTATTATGTGTAATTCTTTATGCCTTATCAATGATATAAATTGAAAAAAAGCCTGACCTGATTCCCGTTTAAGAGGGGATACGTAGGCATCCCTCGGTCACAATTCAATAAAAATCTATTTTCCCCCCCGCAATTGGAAACTGGGGCAGAATTTTGAGGAGGACCCTCAAAATTCTGAAGCAAGTTCAGCCAATCGCCAAACAAGCAACAATCAGAGGCATCTATCCGTCAAACTGGGGTAGAATTTTGAGGAGGACCCTCAAAATTCCGTAGCAGGAGAGGTTGCAATGTCTCGAACCGTGTTACAATCGTCGGTTCATTTAAAACTATTTTATTATATGTTTATATTATACTTTTACAAAAATCATGCATACTTATTCTTGAAACAGCTTGTTTAGCGAATACTACCCCAATGATGCAGATAGTATCATCAGATCAAGTCGAACGAGTCAAGTAAAGCTAACGGGGATACGAACTAACCCCCCCTTTACAGAACTCACGATTTTTCTGTGAATGCAGGCACAAAGAACAAACACGCAGGGAAGTCTTAAGTTTCTCCACGATCGCAAATGCCAAAGTTCGATGTCCAAAAAAATGGACGAACATGTTCAGAATCACAATCCGCATAACCATCATACTTGCCGTCATCTATTATCAATACAAATAACGCCTCGCAGTCACAATACCCTCAATAATCACAATGTCGCAATCTATCACCAGCTAAGAATTCCTACCGTCATTTATTTTTCTGCATATGGCTACCTTTCTGCCTTCTGAGACTAAACACTGTCTCCATCTGCATTGCATTCTTGCATAAGGCTACCTTTCTACCTTCCGAGAATAAACGCTGTCTCCATCTGCATCACATTCTTGCATAAGGCTACCTTTCTGCCTTCCGAGGCTAAATGCTGTCTCCGTCTGCATTGCATTATTGCATAAGGCTACCTTTCTACCTTCCGAGACTAAACGCTGTCTCCATCTGCACTGCATTCTTGCATAAGGCTACCTTTCTACCTTCCGAGACTAAATGTTGTCTCCATCTGCATTGCATTCTTGCATAAGGTTACCATTCTGCCTTTCGAGGTTAAGCTCTACCTCCATTTCCATTTGCATAAGGCTACCATTCTGCCTTCCGAGGCTAAACGCTGCCTCCAATTTACTTTTCAAAAGCAACCACTGCTGTGTCAAGCATTATTTACTTCGCTTTACTTTTGGGCTAAGCTCTTCCCCTTTAATTCGCAAGACTAAGCTCTGCCTTGCTAGCATCATACTATTGCATTTCTCATGGGCTGAAATATCGCCAACTTATCCAAAGGCGTCATCTTTCGGAGGCACCATCTTCATGGCCCGAGAACACCATGCCATGGCCCGAGGATCCTTTTCAATTTTGCATATCATTATTCAAAGGCGTCATGGTTCGGAGGCACCATCATCATGGCCTGAGAACATCATTTCATGGCCTGCGAATCCTGCATCAAGCAATCCATGGCCCAGGACATCATGGTCTGAGGACGTCATCCCTAACCGTCCGAAGATAGCATTCATGGTCCGACAGGAACTTGCATCATGTTTAAATTATGCACAATATATGCACGTATTATTTGCAGGTAATCCGACAAGCAACAGCCATCCCAGCAGGAGCGGTCCCTCTCCAGTTCTACTAAACCATCTCTGTAAGCCATTTACTCATCTAACCGTGTACTTTGCGTCCGTTCTTGAAAAACTTCATTGGTATACTTCGCCGATGACTCTTGAACTACATACGACCTGATTCCTGTAAGACCAGGGATATGTAGGCAACTCAGAAACAAGGGTGCGGCCTAAATCTCTTCAAACCGTTTTGCTCAGTCAAAATTGGCCATCATATCTTTACCCGACAACTCTTTCATCCTTCCCGGGTAAAGAGGGGCAGCTGTTGATACCCAATTTTTCCTCAAAATTTTTTTAAACTTGCATATATACCTTCAAAATCAATTTCCATAACAATTGGTATTTTTCCATAATTTTCTCATATTTTTATTAATTTATTTCTAATTTATCCAGTATTTTTATCTCTAATAATTAATTATAAATTGCATTACAAATTATTTCAAAGACATTTCTTGACTTAATACATTATTTTTGGCTTTGTTAAGATCAAATTATTTCACAATTGGTCAAATGGCACCTTTTGGCTATAATTGCAATAATTTTGCAATTATAGCCTAACCATATGTTTTATGCTATTACTATCCAATAATTGGTATTTTATATTTTTAAATACCGATTAACCATTTTTATTTAATTTGTTAATCATCAATTTCATTTTTTTGATTATTAGTTATTTTTAATTAATTTTAATTGACTATTTACCAATTTTTAATTGAGTATTTAACAGCTAGCCACATTTTATTTAAATTCTAGCCCCCAATTAAACCCAAACACACCTGATTAAATTGTCCCAAACACCCCATCCCAGACCTAAAATTCTACCCGGCCCAACCCCTTGATCAATCTGAGCCGTTGATCACTTTAGATCAACGACCCAGATTACTACTTACCTAAATTAGACCCTAACGACCTCCCCCTGTCTCTCATTTCCCCGTCTCACACACACACTCTCTCTCTCTATCTCTCTAGTTCTCTCTAGATACCTATGGTCTCTCTACCTCCGATGAGGTCTGTTCGTCTTCTCCAGCCGCTTCTTCGCCAGAGGCCATGGAGTCCTCACCATCCTCAGGCCTCCCGTGGCTCCTTCTCACTGGTGTTGCTGTCTCTAAGGTCTTGAAGAGACCAGGGTTCAGTCCCTCACCCCTTTGGCGTGTCTCAAGCCTTCATGGCTCGATTCCATTATGATTTTCCTACTTCCGGCTAGATCCTGTGGTTTCAATACCAACTCTCTCTCTCACTGGATTCTTTCTTTGAAACCCTAACTTCTAAACTTCCGATTCTTTTAGATCTGTAACAGATCTATACGTATTATGAGATTTTCCTGTGTTTTCTTTAAAGATTCTCCTATTTCTCGAACGATCCTTCATTTTTTCAAAACTAGGGTTTCTTGAAAATCTTTTACTTCAAACATTTCTGATTTTTAGTTATTAATCTTCCGTTCTGACTGATTTTTGTTGAGTTTTTCTTAACCCTAACTAGCCTATGCTAAAAGACCCTAATCTTGACATTGTGTTTGAATTCTTAGTCGATCTATGTTATTTGATACATAACTTTGATCTGCACTCTGATTCATATGATTTCTTCTTCATTTAATTCGAATGGCTTATGATTTTGCCCTTATGTGTTTCTAATAGGGTTTCTGATTCAAATCTTGACTAATTTTTATGTGTTATTCTTAGCCTGTTTGTCATTCATGAAAAACATATATTATTTTCCTTAAAACCAGTATTATTTCGATTCTGATTTGCTATGGTGATGTCTATGTGCTGATTTCTCGATATTTCCCTATTTTTACAATTTCTAATTATTCCTTGCCTTGTTTACGATTAACTGTGGTACTTGCTGATTCTTACTTCTTGCCTTGTTTATGATTAACTGTGGTACTTGCTGATTCTTACTTCTTGTTTCCTTTAAGCTCTTATGTACCCTAATTGCCTATCCCGTACTTAAACTATTTTGATTCTTTCCTTAATTATCTGCCCTGCTTTTTACCAATTTAACTGGTTAATTACTCCCTTAATTGAGGGAATACTTGCTGATTCTTAATTCTTGCTCTTATGTATTTAACCCTAATTTCCTATCTCGTACTTAAACTGATTTTGATTCTTTCCTTAATCATTTGCCCTATTCTTTACCATTAACTGATTAATTACTCCCTTAATTAAGGGAAGATGTACTGATCTATTGACTGGCTGATTCTATGGCTTCCGTAATTGTTGATGATTGATTTTCTTTACTCTCTCTTACTCTGCTCTCAACTATTATATATAGTCTCTTCTAGTCTCACTTCAGACACGAACACAGACATTGTTCAAACCCTCTCTTACTCACATATTCTCAACTGTTCTTCTCTTGATTACTTGCTACTATTACTAGTCGACTGCAAGCCAGGACTAGTTATTCTATTTGTTTACTCTTCATTTTGTACTTGCTATCCTCCAACTGGTATGTTCTCCATTTATGTTTAAGGCTTCAAAACAATATGTCTCTCTAGGTATTTCGATTAATCTTGTTTTTGATCTGCTTCTACTTATGGTTTAGTTGTTCCACTTTCGATTAGTCTGTATGCTATATATGTTACTACTCCCTCCTCTGCATGTTTCAACATGATTCTTCTTCACTTATGTCTTCTTCAATTCCTAGTATACTGCAACATGCACCACATGTTACTTAGTCTATATGCTATAACCCGAACCTCTTCTTAAACCTATGTGCAACTATGTTTATCATATGATGTCCTCTCTGGCATTCTCTCAATCTGTTTCTATTAAGTTCTTGGCATGAACTCTTAGTGACCAACTGTGGTTGTGACTGTTTAGGTTCTATACCAGTCTATGATACTCTAATATTTCTCTAATGATAATTGGTATCATAACCTGTTTCTATGTGTCCCCAGTCCCTGCTTCCCTGTTTATGTGGTTCTCTCTCTATGTGTTGTATGTTGTTTGATATTGGTTGATTGTTCCATCCCCTATTCTATGCAAAACTATTTTCCTAAGTCACTCACTTACTGATATGTAAACCTATTTCAAGTAAATAGACTGTTTTCAAAAAATGTTCTTTTAACTCAACTCTTTTTCAAATCATCTCTTACAATTTATTTTATTCTTAGACCATAAGTTCTGCGCCCACAGTGTGAGCACTGCTTTGGGACCCCTGAACTCCCTCTAAACTCTGACACACTGAGGCTGGCACTTCCACACTGCACATGTTCAATTCTTGGTTACTAAGTCTGGGGTTGAGCACTGCCCGGGAGCCCTTGAGGTCCTTAGGGAACTTTGACAAACCCGGATTATGAAAAGGCTGTGAAATACCATACGGCAATGGGGTTTGGAGGACTTGGGCTTATCTGTAGGCTCCCTATAGAATAGATTCTTGTTTTCTCTATTTCAATTATGTAATTCATGATCCACGGTCTGTAATAACTTATTGTAAACAGCTATTGGGGATGGATAGTGAAAAGGGAAAGGGGTAAGTATGCATGCTATAGGTATAAAAGGTAGAAACCATGCTATTAGGTTTATATCCCCTATTTGCGCAATAGAAATCACGTGTAGGACTCATATGTTTAAGATCATGCATTAGAAATCATGCCTTCTAGGTCTTATGCCTATTGTTTCAGCATATTCATTTATACTGTCATATCACTTAGAAAATCCTGTGCTAGAATAAATGTGCTAATAACTGGTATCTTCTATAATCATGTTTCCTGCTGTCACACACACTTAGAAATCCTGTTTTAGGATAAACAACACTAATGAACATGTCATCTTTTACATCTTCTGAAATCATGTTTAAACGCTGTAATGTTTGTGCATCTAGAAAATCCTGCTTAGGTTCTGCATATACATCATTCTGTATCTCTGTGTATTAGATACCATGTCCTTAGGATTTTATTCATACTAGCTTAAACACACCTAGCCTAATTTCTGATAAAAACAACTGCATCCCAATTCTAGCAATCAGCTGATAATGAGTGTATTCTGAACACCTAGAACAACATGCTTAGTTAATACAGTGTTAAACAGATTTCCTCTAAATAATTCTGGTAATGAACATGCACTATCTCACACCTAGGCAAGCCTTAGGTGATTAATGTGTTTAAAACTAAAATCTGCCTCTCCTCTATATGTTGCTCAATGCTTAGCAGGTTCTTTAATCAGTAGGCAAAACTTATTAGGGCTTTCTGAGAAATAATAAAAATAACTTGCATGCCTGTTTATCTTCTGAACTCACTTAGACACCATGTCTTAGGATTCTGAACTTAATTAATGCCCTTAACTGTGTTTGAGTCGTGTTGTTTAATTGCTTTATTTGTGGAGGTAAAATTGAGCCTCTTTCATGCTCCTATGTGTTCTCACTTATTGCAGTCCTGTGTGTTCTTTATTTGTCGCCTTAGAATTTTTACCTTTCAAACCTGAGGGTCTGCCTAGTACCTCCCTCTTAGGATAATAGTCCTAACCTCCTCCAGGACTAATAGGAAGGAAGGGGTAACATCACGCATTAGAGTTCGTGATCAATACGCGCTTTAATTACCTACACGGGGTGGGAAAGGGTAGAACATGGATATGATGACCGATGCACTAATACCACGTGTAGCCCCTCATTGAGGAGTGTCATACCGGGTATTGCATTGATGTGATCCATATTATCACAAACATAGGATATCCTTTACCTTAAATGTTTAGATTATAACCTTTTTTTACTTTGACTTTTTATACCTGTTTTCAAATACTTGCATGCTTAAAATTTAAATCCCCTCTTATTTTAGCCTTTATTTTTTGTTTGCTAAACCATACAAATTCAAAAGATGTTTGGCCGGGAACACACACTTGTGGATCCTGAGGGGTGCGGAACACCTTCCCCTTGGGATAAATTCAAGCCCTTACCCTATCTCTAGTTAACAATGTAGTTGTAAATGAACCCCTTAGGTGCCCTAACACACCTTAAAAATTATTAGGTGGCGACTCTTATCCTTTTAAAATCCACTTAAAAAGGTTGTCACATGTCGAAGCCCCGATTCTGCGAGGGAAGATTGCGGGGGGGGGGGGGGGGGGGGGGGGGGGGGGGGGGGGGGGGGGGGTGACAGCGTACAAGTCATAATACCTAAAGCGAAGCAGCTTATGGTCTCAAACCGCCAAATAATGAGCTAGAGCTCAGAATGACCGGTCAGGTCGTTACATTCTTTCCCACTTAAACATACGTTCATCCTCGAACGTGCCAAGAATTGCTCTGGAGTTGTCCGAAGTCACTGTTTAACACCTCGTGCACCTGCCCGTGCTAACACAACCCAGTTTAGCATTAGCTCGAGTCAATCTGAAAATTCTAACATCGGGACTCCCCACCGGGCCTGCTTTCAAGATAGAACATCGTATTAGCCACTACATACCGTACCGAAACATGATTGCATACCTTTATCTGAATTCACACCATGCACCGCATATTTCACATGACCATAACAACATCCGATGATAACAATAGCCAGAATTCCACGAATCAGATGCCCAAAACACACCTCATGACACATTATAGGTCCTGTTCCAACCCTTGCAATGCTGCCATGACGGATGATATATGTAGGAATTTCATAACCGACTGCTGAGTCGGCAAATCATTGAGTCTCTCTCCCTGACAAGAACCATTACCTCATTCTGAACCAAATAATGGTATTTGCTCTTTAATATACTTCATATAATCCGTTCGCATTAAATACTGATAACAATAATCTCGTCTCAGCTGTGCGAGCTAGTCAGGCAATAAACCACCCCAGACATGACCAATAGTGTTACATGATGCCACAATGTTCCAATAAGCTACAAACTCGAACGTGATACATAAAGAAAATGAACTCTGGAAGGGACTTCTCAATCCACGAAACTAATATGAACTTTTTATCAGAAAATGGGAAGAAAAACACACAAAAATAGATATAGGGGACTGTATTCAACATCACATTGTTGCAGCGTGCAACCCGCTCCAAACAACATACCTGTGGCGGCGTGCCACCCGATCCAAACACAAAATGTAACGAACAGGCCGGTTGTTCTGTGACATTAGCGCCATTTTCCCTGTTTCTTCTTTATCATGTGTTTATTAGCCTAATTAAGTTGTGTTGGGTCCGTTGTTTTGGGTTCGTAATGGTCATGTCTCTTAAATTGGCTTAATAGTTGGAAAAGTCAACCGGGAGTTGATTTGTAGGTAAACAACCTCAGAATGTGGATTTTATTGGTCAAATCGCTTTGTTAGGTGATTTGGAGCTCATGAATGCGTTCAAAATGTGGTTCTGAGGTCCGGTGTAGAATTAGGCTTGAAATGGCGAAATTGAGTTTTTGGCGATTTACGGTCGGCACTGGAAAATAGGCTATCAAGGTCAGAATGGAATTCTGGAAGTTGGGACAGGTTCGTAGTGTCATTTTGGATATGTGTGCAAATTTCCAGGTCAATCGGATGTGTTTTGGGTGGTTTCGACATCATTGGCGAAATTTAGAAGTTACAAAGTTCATAAGCTTGAATCCGAGTTAAATTTGGTGTTTTGGCGTTGTTTCGAGTGTTTTGAAGGCTCAACGAAGTGTGAATAAGGTTATGGGATGTGTTGGAAAGTTTTGTTGAGGTCCCGAGGACCTCAGGCGAGTTTCGGGTGGTTAACGGATCAATTTTTGGATTTGGGAGTTGGCATATTTCTGGTTTTGGTTGCAGAGTTTTTCTTCTTCGCGTTCGCGTTGGTGTAGCCGCATTCGCGAAGGGTTATTGGGAGCTGAGGGCAAAGTTTTCTATGCGTTCGCGATTGGGAGGATGCAGACGCGGAGGTTTGAGGGGAGTGTGCATCGTGTTCGCGAAGAGTTGTAGGCAGTTGGAGGACCCCCTCCCTACCCAGGTTCTTGGTCTCCGCATTCGCGTATGGGGGTCCGCATTCATGAAGGTGTATGTTGGTAACCCTTTGCATTCACATAGCTGTGACACTTTCGCGAAGGGCATTTTTGGGTCCAGGAACGGTTAGCATACACGAACGCATGGAGTCGACCACGTTCGCGTAGAAGGATCTGGGCAAAAAGTATATAAACCCACCTTCGCAATCTTTTGCCCATTTCTCACCATTTTTAAACGACTTTGAAGCCTTTTGAGAGGGATTGAAGAGGTAATCAAAGGTAAACACTTGGAAGTAAGTTTTTTGAACTCAATACTCAATTCTATGTTGATTCCTAGGTAATTAGACCTGAAATTAATGGGATTTATGATTTGGAGACATTTGAGTGGGGATTTGAGGGGACATTTGAGGTTCGATTTTGATGTTCTTGGTATTTATAGACTCGTGGGAGGATAAGGATTCCAGTTTTTTGATTTTTATCGAATTCCGAGACGTGGGCTCGGGGCTCGGGTTTGGTCCATTTCGGGATTTGTGCTTTATTTTGATAATTTTCGAATGGGTTTCGTCTCCCTAGTATTGATGATATTAATCTGGTTTCGGTTAGATTTGGAGAAATTGGGAGATGATTCGAGAGGCAAGAGCATCACAGATTAGTATTCGGGCCGGTTTGAGGTAAGTAATGACTATAAATCTTGTCCCGAGGATATGAAACCCATGACTTTGTATTTCCTCACTATTTTGGAGTGGAGCACATCTAGATGACGAGTGAGTGGCGTACACTAATGGGGGATTGTGACTTGGTCCGCCCCGTGGCAACTATTGAGTTGCGTATTTGCTTCTAAATCTTATGATAATTTGTGTTTGAAGCCTATTACTATATTTTGGGCTGTACGCCATGTTTGGGGCCTTGTGCCGACCTATTTAGACCGCTTGGGGACTGTTTACTGCTATTCCTCACCGTGTTGACTCATGATTTAAACTCAGTCATATCCTGTTTAACTGATTTTGAAACTCAGTTTTATTTACACTATTTTGTGATATAAAAGATATTTTGGGTCGAGAAGCCCATTTTATTGTTAGTTCGAGTGGCTTTTTCAGAGATTTCTGACTGAGTGAGGCCGAGGGACTATGTTGTGATGATATTATGGGATCGGTCTGTACGGTGCATCATGATACATTATTTATGATATGTGAGAGGCTGAGAGCCTGAGTGATTATGCCACGAGATGGCTTGATATTAGCTCTTGGGCTGCAGGAGCCCCTCTGGAGTCTGTATACCCCCAGTGAGCGTAGGTACCTACTGAGTGCAAGTGCCGAGTGTCGAGTGACGAGTGACTTAGGAGGCATGAGTGATTGTGAGGTAGCCCGAGGGGCTGATACTAAGTGATTGTGAGGCATGCTGAGTGTCTAATGCTGAGTAATGATACGCCCGAGGGCAATTTATGATACATGTTTTCATTTGAAAGACTATTTGTGAACTCTGTCAATTTTATATACTGAATCGTTTTGATCTCTATAGAACTTGTGATAAAACACACTTTCAAATGATATTTCATTGAAATCAAAATTTAAATGCTACAAGGCAGCGTATCTGTGTTTTATGAAAGAAAGGCTTCAATTACTATGCAATTCTGACTGTATTTACTTGTTTCATAGCCTTAGACACTATTTACTCTCATTACTACTGAGTTGGCGTACTCACATTACTCCCTGCACTTTGTGTGCAGTTTCAGGTGCTGGGTCTGAGCGCTAGCTTCTTTCCTTTTCTCTTGGAGCCGGAGTTGGAATTTTGAGATAGCTTTTCAGCGTCCACAACATACCCTTTCCCCCCTTCTTATTCTGTTATTTACTTCTTATTCCTAGACTTAATGTAGTATGAAAATAGAATTTCCTTGTATTATTCATAGATGCTCATGACGTTTGACTCCAGGTTTTGGGGCGGTGTCGTAGATATTTTGCTATTTCTATTTTTTTGAAATGTTAATCGGATAAATTTTATGATATATTAGAAAACTTTAAATTAAATGAAAGATTTTATGTATTATTTCACGATTGATTGGCTAGCCTAGTACCATGATAGGCGCCATCACGGCGAGTGTAGGTTTGGGGTCGTGACAAGTTAGTATCAGAGCCTAGGTTACATAGGACTCATCAGTCATGCGCAGTTTTAGTAGAGTCTTGCGGATCGGTACGAAGACGTCTGTACTTATCTTTGAGAGGCTACAAAACCCTTAGGATTCTCTCATTCCTGAATTCTGTCGTGCGAATCTGTTGATTCTGGAAATCTAAACTTTTGTTGTTTCATTCTCTCACATATGGTGAGGAGACGCGCTACCGATCAGGGTGACAAGACACAAGCTAGACCAGTGAGAAGTCAAGGCCTGGGTAGAGGTAGGGGCGCAGCCCGTGCAACAGCCGGGGCAGTACCCGTAGACCCACCGACTGTTCAGGATCAGGTCCCCGCCGCAGATGTCGAGGGGGACAAGCTCATGCAGCGAAAGTGCCTATTGTGATTCCGGGTCTTCAGGAGACCCTGGCTCAGATTTTGACGTTGTGCACCAGCCTTGCACATGCAGTCGCTATTTCTTCTACTGCCTCTACTTCTTAGGCCGAAGAGGCACTGAGAATCCAACTACCCGGACACCTGAGCAGGTCGTTCAGGGGCTTCAGACACCTGGGGCAGCTCTAGCCCAGCTGGTTGCACCAGTCCAGGATTTTGTGATTCCTGTCATGCCAGATGAAGAGCAGCGTAGGCTGAAGAGATTTGGTAGACTTCAGCCTCCGACATTCAGTGGTGCCGAGGGCGAGGATGCCAGGGTTTCTTGGACAAGTGTCAGAGTATGCTTCGTACTGCAGGGATACTGGAGACCAGTGGGGTCTCGTTTACTACTTTCCAGTTCTCAAGAGCTGCATTCACTTGGTGGGAGTCTTATGAGAGGCGTAGGCCTATTGGTGCAGTACCCCTTACTTGGCATCAGTTCTCCACTCTCTTTTTAGAGAAGTATGTTCCCCAGTCTCACAGAGAGGTGCTGCGTATTGATCACGCCTCACCCACACTACTATATAAGTAGGAAGGCAAGGATCGTGTAGCTTTTATCCGAATGGTCGGGATCGAATCCACAGGGAGTCTATAATGGGGGTGAGTGTCTAAGTGATCTAA
>MDKJ01109473.1:0-14055 GCA_005239525.1 Nicotiana knightiana | reverse complement strand
AGTGAAATGGGGGGATAGCTATATGATCTTATCAATGCCACTAGGTAGAAATCATGCCTTAGGCTTTACATTCCCTATATCTGCATTAGAATTCATGCTTAGGACTAACATGTTCATTCAAACCATGCCAAACATAGATATCACGTCTTTAAGGCTTTCATGTTACTGCTTTAACGTACAACATGTTCTTAATTTATGCTTATGCCTACCACTTAGAAATCATGTTCCTAGGGTGATAAAATTAATACTCGTGTGCATTCAAAACATGTCCCAATCATCCTGTAACTCTTTGTGCATTTTAGAAATCATGCTTTAGGAATCCTGTGCATCCTGAAATTATGTCTTAGCCATCCTGCATTTATATGTGCATATTAGATACCATGCTCTAGGATTTCGTCTACATTTACTTAACTACGCCTAGTTTAAACTACTGAATCATGAAAAGGTATAAGATAGCCTCGCATATGATTATCATGTCTGCTCTTAATAGAAATTGGTAACTATCTCTGCATTCTAAGATTTACATCATTTAGAACAACATGTTTTAGGTAAAACAACCTCTAAACTGTCTAATAGTTCTGGTAGTTACTACGGACAACCCCACGCCTAGGAAAGCCTTAGGTAATCAATCTCTTAAAGAAGATGAATATTGTTATGATTGCATTTACTGTCTAAAGGCTAACGGGTTTTAAAATCAGTAGGGAAACTGATTAGGTCCTTGCTATTGAGTTTATAAACAAGTTGCATACTTCCGTGCATTGATATTCACTTAGATATCCTGTCTTAGGACTCTGTCTAATAAAACTTCCTCTTGGTTGTGTTTTAGACGTGCTGCTTATGTGCATTATCCGTGGAGGTAAATCTGAGCCTCTTAACTGCTTTTCTTGCATTTATTTGTAAAGTCCTATTTGTTCTTGCTTGTCTCTTAGAATTTTATCCTTTTAACCTTAGGGGTTTTATCTAGAACTGCCTATATTTAGAGGTCCTAAATTCCTCCAGGGCCATTAAGAAGGGACGGGTAACATCACGCATAGAGGTCGTTAAATAAAATCGCTTAATAACCACTAAAGGGCGGGAAGGGTAGACATGGATGTGATATCCGGTGCGCTAATGCCATGTGTAGGCCCTCTTCTGAGGAGTGATTACCGGGCATTGAACTGATGTGATCCTACAGGATAAACAACCTAGGACCCTCTTATCCCTTACACGTGTGTGTTTAGATTGTAAAACCTCCGGAATTTTGTATATGTGCTTAGACTTTAAATCTTTTAAACTTAAGCACATATGTGTGCTTGGACTGCAAATATTCTCAAAACCTTCACCTATTTACCTATGTGTTTATTGCTTATATGCTATATGTTCACAAAGTTTGTTTGGGCCGGGAACCACAGTTGTGGACTTCGAGGGGTGCCTAACACCTTCCCCTTGAAGTAATTTCAAGCCCTTACCCTATCTATGGTTATCTAATATGTGTTTGTAAATAACCTTTAGTAGGTGCCCTAACGCATCTTAATATCATTAGGTGGCGACTCTTCAATTCCTTATCCCTTTCCCAAAAGTAAACGAGTTGTCCCAATAATGTCAAATACCCTGACCGATCCGAAAGGGGAGGAAAGAGGGGGGTGCGACATCGTGTCCTAGCCTCGTCACTACTTCGCTGAGGTTAGGCTCGACACTTACTCAGTACATCGGGTCGGTTGTACTGATGCTACACTCTGCACTTTTGTGAAGATCCCGGTACAGGACCCTACGGAACTTAGAGTGAGGAGGCTGCCTTCAGTCCATTTGGAGATTCCGAGGTGGTCCTGCAGGCGTCTGCAGGCCTTGGCGTCCCCTCCTACTTTATTTCCACTATGTTCTTCTTTATTCTGAGACATATGTATTTATTTTGTTCAGACATTTATATGTAGTATTCATAGACAGTCTGTGAAGTTGTGACACCAAATTCTGGGTTTAGTATTATGATTTTCGTAATGGCATTTAATTAAGTTGTTAGACTTTGTTTTCTCTCGCACTTTTATTCCCGCTGATTTGTACTTCACCTGTTATATGTTAAAAATAAATGAATAAGGTAAATAAACATTAACGTTGGTTTGCCTAGAGGGTTCAATGTTAGGTGCCATAACGGTCCCCACGGTGGGATATTGCTTAGGTCTCACAATTCACGGACAAGCTTAGTAGAGTCTGAGGGATTGGTACAGAGACGTCTGTGCTTATCCCCTAGAGGCTACAGAGTTTAGGAATGACTTCACATCTATTCTTCTCTGTCGTGCGATTTGAATTCTCAACACTAATTGAATTTCTACTCTATTTTCTCGCAGATGGCGAGAACACGTGCTTCTTCATCCACTGATCAACAACACAAGTCTCGAGTTGCAGCTCCTACGAGGGGCCGATGCCGTGCTAGAGGCTGAGGCATGGGCATAACTCAGCCCAGAGCAGCAGCCCCAGTGGCGGAGCCTCGGGTAGAGTTTGCTGATGAGGTTCCTACCCAGACAGTTCTGGTTGGACCAGCTCAGGTTTCCGAAGGGTTCATTGCCACCCCGGTACTCCAGGATGCTGTGGTCCGTCTAGTGGGCCTCATAGAGAGCGTTGCCCAGGTAGGTTTACTTCCTACAACACCACCCATCTCTCACAGGCTGAGGGAGGAGCCCAGACTCCCGCTACTCGCACTCCAGAGAAGTTGGCTTCTCAGTTTCAGACTCCAGCACCTCAGACAGCTGGGGTAGTTCAGCCGGGTATTATGGCTCAGACCGATGATGGAGCAGCTATGTCTACTAATGCTTTGTGGAGGTTGGACTGGTTGACCAAGATGTTTACTACTACTTATAGAGGTGCATCTTAAGAGGATCCCCAGGACTACTTGGATAGCTGCCACGAGGTTCTACGGAACATGGGGATAGTGGAGACCAATGGGGTCGACTTTGCTACTTTTCATCTGTCAGGTCCCGCCAAGACCTGGTGGAGAGATTATTGTTTGGCTAGACCAGCTGGATCACCACCTTTGACTTGGGACCAGTTCTCCGATTTGTTTCTGGAGAAGTTTCTCCCTATCACTCACAGAGAGGATTATCGGAGGCAGTTGAGCGTCTCCAGCAGGGTTTTATGACCGTTACTCAGTATGAGACCAGATTCATTACCTTGGCCCGTCATGCTATTTTGATACTTCACACCGATCGAGAGAGGGTGATGAGGTTTATTGAGGGACTAGCTCAGCCGATCAGATTGTAGATGGCTAGAGAGGCAGGGAGTGATATTTCCTTTTAGGATGCAGTCAATGTGGCCAGACGAGTCGAGATGGTTCTGTCACAAGAGAGTGGTCAGGGGTCTGACAAGAGGCCTCATCATTTTGGTCGGTTCAGTGGTGTCTCATCTGGAGGCAGGGATTCTTTTGGTAGGGGCCATCCTCCTAGGCTGTTTCAGTCAGCACTTCAGGTTTCTCACAGTGCTCCAGGTGGTCGTGGTTCCCACATGCAGTATTCTGATCAGTTTCCCTACAGTGCACCACTAGCTCCTATTAGTGCACCGCCGCTCCAGAGTTTTCAGGGTGGTTACTCAGGTCGTCAGGGTAAGTTTCAGGGCCAGCAGTCTCAGCAGCCGAGATCTTGTTATACTTGTGGTGGTCCGGGGCACATTGCTAGATTTTGCCCTCGAGCAGTTCTCAGCACTAGGGTTCTCATGCCATGGTTCCTGCACCAGATGTTCCACCACCCGCTCAGCCAGCTAGAGGTGGGGGTCGAGGTGTTAGAGGTGGAGGTCATGCAGTTAGAGGTGGAGGCCAGGCTATTAGAGGTAGAGATCAGCCAGCAGGAGGCCATCCTAGGGATGTAGTTCAGATTGGTGGGGCCCAGCCCCGATGTTATGCTATTCCATCCAGACCTGAGGCTGAGGTCTCCGATGCAGTTATCACAGGTATGGTTTCAGTTTGCAGCAGGGATGCTTTAGTTTTATTTTATCCAAGGTCTACATATTCCTATCTGTCATCTTATTTTGCTCCTTATTTGGTTATGCCTCGTGATTCTCTGAGTACTCCTGTATATGTGTCTACACCGGTGAGTGATTCTATTGTGGTAGATCGTGTCTACCATTTGTGTGTAGTGGTTATTGGTGGTCTTGAGACCAGTGTAGATCTTCTACTCCTTGATATGGTAGATTTCGATGTTATTTTAGGGATGGATTGGTTGTCCTTATCATGACATACTGGACTGTCATTCCAAGACCATGACCTTAGCATTGTCGGGGTTGCCTCGACTGGAGTGGAGAGGGACTCCTGGTCATTCTTCCAGCAGGGTTATCTCATATATGAAGGCTCGACGTATGGTTAAGAAGGGGTGTTTGGCCTATTTGACATATGTTCGTGATTTTAGTGCCGAGGTTCCTTCTATGGAGTCTGTGCCCATTGTCCGTGAGTTTCCAGAGGTGTTTCCTACAAACCTACCGGGTATGCCACCTGATAGGGATATTGACTTTTGCATTGATTTGGCTCCAGGCACTCAGCCCATCTCTATTCTGCCATATCGTATGGCCCCGCCAGATTCGAAGAAGTTGAAAGAACAGTTGCAGGACTTGCTTGATAAAGGCTTTATTAGGCCAAGTGTCTCGCCTTGGGGTGCGCCGGTGTTGTTTGTTAAGAAGAAAGATGGGTCGATGAGGATGTGCATAGATTATCGGCAGTTGAACAAAGTTACCATCAAGAATAAGTATCCGTTGCCGAGGATTGATGATTTGTTTGATCAGCTTCAGGGTGCCAAGGTATTTTCGAAGATTGATTTGAGATCTAGCCACCATCAGTTGAGGATTAGGGCATCTGATGTCCCTAAGACAGCTTTTCGCACTCGGTACGGGAATTATGAGTTCTTAGTGATGTCATTCGGGTTGAAAAATGCCCAGCAACTTTCATGGACTTGATGAACCGAGTGTTCAGGCCTTATTTGGATTCCTTCGTGATTGTCTTCATTGATGATATTCTGATTTATTCCCGCAGTCAGGAGGAGCATGAGCAAGACCTTCGAGTCGTTCTCCAGACTCTGAAGGACAGTCAGTTATATGCCAAGTTTTCGAAATGTGAGTTCTGGTTGAGTTCAGTTGCATTTCTGGGTCATGTTGTATTAGCGGAGGGTATTCAGGTGGATCCTAAGAAGATTTAAGCAGTCAAGGATTGGCCTAGACCCACATCAGCTACAGAGATTCGGAGTTTCTTGGGTTTGGCGGGATATTAACGTCGGTTTATGGAGGGGTTTTCGTCTATTGCAGCACCGATGACCAGGTTGACTCAGAAGGATGCCCAGTTCCGGTGGTCAGAAGAGTGTGAGGCGTTCCAGAAGCTCAAGACATCTTTGACTACGGTGCCGGTGTTGGTTTTTCCCACAAGTTCAGGGCCATATACTGTGTATTGTGATGCATCTCGGGTTGGACTTGGTGCAATGTTGATGCAGGATGGCAAGGTTATTGCATATGCTTCGCGTCAGTTGAAGATCCATGAGAAGAATTATCCAGTTCATGATTTGGAGTTTTCAGTCATTGTCCACGCGCTGAAGATTTGGAGGCATTATCTGTATGGCGTGTCATGTGAGGTGTTCACGGATCACAAGAGTTTGCAATATTTTTTCAAGCAGAAAGAGTTGAACTTAAGACAGAGGAGATGGTTGGAGTTATTGAAAGAGTATGACATCACCATATTATATCATCCGGGGAAGGCCAATGTGGTGGTCGATGCTTTGAGTAGGAAGTCAGCCATTATGGGTAGTCTTGCATATATTCCAGTCAGGGAGAGACCGCTTGCTTTGGATGTTCAGGATTTAGCCAATCGGTTCATGAGATTGGATGTTTCCGATCTCGACCGTGTTCTAGCTTATACAGTTGCTCGCTCTTCAATATTTGATCGTATTCGAGATCGGCAATATGATGATCCTCATTTGTGTGTCCTTAGGGACACGTGCGGCACGGTGGTGCCAAGCAGGTTACAGTTGGTGACGATGGGTTTTTACGGATGCAGGGTCGTATTTGTCTGCCCAATGTGGATGGACTTTGTGAGTTGATTTTATAGGAGGCCCATAGTTCTCGGTACTCCATTCATCCAGGCGCCGCAAAGATGTATCAAGATTTGCGGCAACACTATTGGTGGAGGAGGATGAAAAAGGATATTGTGGCATATGTATCTCGGTGTTTGAATTGTCATCAGGTTAAGTACGAGCATCAGAGGCCTGGTGGATTCTTCAGCAAATTGAGATTCCTGAGTGGAAGTGGGAGCGTATCACCATGGATTTCGTTGTTGGGCTACCACAGACTCAGAGGAAGTTCGATGCAGTATGAGTTATTGTGGATAGGCTGACCAAGTCAGCATATTTCATCCCTGTGGAAGTTTCATATTCTTCGGAGAGATTGGCAGAAATATACATTAGGGAGATTGTTCCTCTTCATGGTGTGCCCGTGTCTATTATTTCTGACTGAGGTACGCAGTTTACCTCGCATTTCTGGAGGGCAGTTCAGCGTGAATTGGGCACGAGGGTTGAGTTGAGCACATCATTTCATCCTCAGACGGACGGACAGTCCGAGCGTACTATTCTGATTTTTGAGTATATGTTACGAGCCTGTGTCATTGACTTTGGAGGTTCTTGGGATCAGTTGTTGCCATAAGCTGAGTTTGCCTACAACAACAGCTATCAATAGAGCATTCAGATGTCTTCCTATGAGGCATTATATGGTAGGCGGTGTCGATCGCCGGTTGGGTGGTTTGAGTCGGGAGAGGCTCGGTTGTTGGGTACAGACTTAGTGCAGGATGCCTTGGATAAGGTTAAGATCATTCAGGATAGACTTCGTACAGCTCAGCCCAGGAAGAAGAGTTATGCCGACCACATAGTTCGTGATGTGGCATTCATGGTCGGAGAGCGGGTGTTGCTTCGGGTGTCGCCCATGAAGGGCGTGATGAGATTTGGAAAGAAGGGCAAGTTAATCCTTAGGTATATTGGCCCGTTTGAGATTGTTGATAGAGTGGGAGAGGTGGCTTACAGACTTGCATTGCCACCGAATTTATTAGTTGTGCATCCAGTGTTTCATGTGTCTATGCTTCGGAAGTATCACGACGATCCATCCCATGTGTTAGACTTCAGCAGTGTTCAGTTGGACAAAGATTTGACCTATGAGGAGGAACTGGTAGCCATATTAGACCGGCAAGTTTGTCAGTTGAGATCGAAGAGTCATCCTTCAGTTTGTGTTCAGTGGAGAAGTCAGCCTGCTGAGGCAGCTACCTGGGAGTCTGAGTCCGATATGCGGAGCCGGTATCCCCATCTTTTCCCCGATTCAGTTACCTTTCTATGTTCGTTTGAGGACGAACGTTTGTCTTAGAGGTGGAGAATGTGATGACCCAAAAAGTCATATCTCTTTTTATAAGTCAAAACTATATTCCAAGGCCTTGAAAACCTCTTTTATCTCGCCTCATTTTGCATGCGCAGTCCGGGCATATATCCCGAAGGCTTTTATATGAAAAACTGAGAAAAATGCTAATTTTGCCTTTAAAATTGAATTTAAGTTGTCTTCGGTCAATATTTTGGGTAAATGGACCCGGACCCATGATTTGACGGTCCTGGAGGGTCTGTATAAAAATATGAGACATCGGCGTATGCCCGGAATTGAATTCCGAGGTCCCAAGCCCGAGAAATGAATTTTTGAAAAAAATTGTTTTACTGAAATTATAAGAGTTTTTGAAAATTTGATTATATTTGAAATTGATGGTATCGGACCCGTATTTTGATTCCGGAGCCCGGTACAGGTTTAATATGGTATTTAAGTGATGCCTGTAAAATTTAGTAAAAAATATAGGTCATTTGACGTGATTTGGACTCATAGTTGTGAAATTTGAAACTTTGAAAGTTCTTGAGATTTTCCTTTGATTTTTATGCTAAATTCGTTGTTTAAGATGTTATTTTGGCGATTTTATCGCACGAGTAAGTCCGTAGGATGTTTTTAAGGTTGTGTACATGTTTGGTTTGGAGTCCTGAGGGCTCGGGTAAGTTTCGGATAGGTGTCGGAGTGGTTATGACTTAGAAAAATCTGGTGAGAATGCTGTTTGCTGGTGTCTGGTGTTTTGTTCTACGCGAAAGCGTGTTAACCCACGCGAATGTGAAGAGTAAGTGGGGTTGGGGTTGGGAGTTGCTCTATGAGAACGCATACACCTGGGGTGTAAACGCGGAGCATTGGGAAATTACTCTATGGGAACGCACCAGGTCAAACGTGAACGCGAACGCACAGTTATAGGGGGAGGGGGGTGGGGCTGGCCAGGAACCTAGGAGAGCTATGCGAACGCGACCCCTCATACGTGAACGCGAAGGCGGGTCAGGGCTAAACCTTCGTGAACGCACAACTCCTCCTGCAATCGCATAAGTCCTCTAAAAGGATGCCCTTCGCGAACGCGTCAGTGCTCACGCGAATGCACTGAGTACTGTCGCCCAGCACTTAAAACAGTAGAAAAATGAGATTTTACCAATAACTTCATATTTTCAAAATCAAGGAAGCTTAGGGGCGATTTTTTGAAGGGGGATTTCACCACCAAGTTCTAGGTTTGTGTTCTTAAACTCGTTTTCTTCATTTTTCATTAACACCCATTAGATTTCTAGGCCTAAATCTTGTTCTTGAAGGGGAGAAATTAGGGATTTTAGGAGAATTAGGGATTTTATAAATTTGGGAATTTAGACCTCGATTTGGGGTCGGATTCCGAAACTAATTATATATTCGGGCTCGTGGGTGAATGGGTGATCGGGTTTTGTTCCGAACCTCGTGTTTTGACCAAGCGGGCTCGGGGTCAATTTTTTACTTTTTGGAAAGAATGATAGAAAACCCATAATTAAGCATTGAGGTTGAATTATTTAGCATTTATTGATATTATTAAGCTGATTATGTCTAGATACAATTGAATTGGAGACGAATTCTAAAGGGAAAGCGGTAATTGAGGCTTGAGTTTGCTCGTGGAATTCGAGGTAAGTGTTTGGGCTCAACCTTAGCTTGACGGAATAGGTATTATGTCTTATTTGCTATGTGTTAGTATAATGTGCAACATATAGGTGTGGTGACGAGTATCTATAGTTGGTGTCAAGCATGCCGTGAGTCGAATAATGTGATTTATGTGATTTTTCATTAAGCGTTACTTGAGTTTAATTTGACATCTATATTGGTGGTGTTTTCTTGGGTATTGATCATTGTTGAGTATTGGTTCAAGTTGAGAACTACTACGTGAAACTGAGTAACTAGGTGAGATTTGTTATAGTTGTTTCCCTTGCCGGGATGATATTGATTCTACTGTTGACTCCCTTATCAGGACGTTATGGCTTTATTATTGTGGTTTGTATTGTTAATTTCCTTGCCGGATTGTTGTTATTGATTTGTTTGGGTGAGGAAGAGTGTAAAGCACGAAGGGTGATGTCGTGCCATATTATGATATTAAAAGCACGAAGGGTGATGTCGTGCCATTTCTATTGATTTATTGTAAGGATGAGAGTAAAAGCACGAAGGGTGATGCCGTGCATTTTATTTATTATTTGGTAAGGATGAGAATAAAAGCACGAAGGGTGCCGTACACTTGTTTTTTTGTTGTTACTTTCGTTGCTTAAATTGATATCTAATATGTTGCTTTACTTCGTTATTTCCATTAGTTGATATTTCCTCCCCTCAACATGTTCCCCTTTCTTCGTATTTAGCTGTTTATTTCTTGTTGTTATTATTTTATCCGTATATGATTAAACTACACATGTTTAGTTGGTTGTCGTGTCCTAGCCTCGTCACTACTTCGTCGAGGTTAGGCTCGACACTTACTCAGTACATAGGGTCGGTTGTACTGATGCTAGACTCAGCACTTTTGTGCAAATCCCGGTACAGGACTCTACAACCTTAGAGTGAGGAGGCTGCCTTCAGTCCATTTGGAGATTCCGAGGTAGTCCTGCAGGCGTCTGCAGGCCTTGGCGTCCCCTCTTACTTTATTTCCACTCCGTTCTTCTTTATTCTGAGACAGATGTATTTATTTTGTTCAGACCTTTATATTAGTATTAGACAGTCCGTGAAGTTGTGACACCAAATTCTGGGTTTAGTATTATGATTTTCGTAATGACAATTAATTAAGTTGTTAGACTTTGTTTTCTCTCGCACTTTTATTCCCGCTGATTTGTACATCACATGTTATCTGTTAAAAATAAATGAATAAGGTAAATAAAATTAACGTTGGCTTGCCTAGCGGGTTCAATGTTAGGCGCCATCACGGTCCCGACGGTGAAAAATTAGGGTCGTGACATCCTCAGGGAGTCGTGGATACACGAAGTTCGTACCCTTGACATATCACCAGTTATTGAAATTTTCCACTCCAAAAGAAATCAAGCAAATAAGAGGAGACCAACCGGCAACGAGTGGAATGAATGCAGTAATTATTTCCAGCACCAGGGAGAAAGAGTCCAACAAATAGCAATTACAGAAACCGATGCCTTCTCCCTTTCAGAGTGACGATGATAAAGGCGAGGAGTCATCCGAATCCACCAGGTGCCGAGATATTTCCAGGTACCAGAGGAGATGAATGCGAGATGCACGAATATCCTTAGTGGCGGAGCAAGGTTGAAGAATGGGGACTCAAGTAAATCTCTTTCGTAAAAAACAATTTCTTTTGTTATATATAAGTTGTTAAATTCCCTTGACATAAGAGAAAATTCGAATGAAGAGACAAAGTGGTTTAAATTATCTTGTGTCAAATGTTACAAAGTGCGTATCGAAAATAATAAACTTTCAATTAAATAGATATTCTAAATTGTTACTTTATACATATGAAACATAATAATTGGTTCCTCAAAATAAAAGATAAGTGTCACGACCCAAAATTCCAACAATTCGGGGTCGTGATGGCGCCTAACACCGCTTGCTAGACAAGCCAACACACAATAAAAAAATGCAGAAGAACTGCAATAAACTTCTAATAATAGGACAATAACATAGTGTAAAAATAACTCGGAGATATATATAATAAATCTAAAACCAACATCTAATGCTAACCTTCCCAAGATATGGTGTCACAAGTACATAAGTTTCTAGAGTTTACTATATACATTGTTTTGAAAGAAATACAATAGTGTCTGAAAAGTAGCAACAGTACAACAGAAATAGGAAGGTGTCTCTAGGCTTGCGAACGGAATGCAGTTCTACCACGAATCACCCGTCCGGTATCCTCAAAGCACCTCTCGAGACTCCGTTAGTATTAACACTTGAATCTGCACAAGAAGTGTAGAAGTGTAGTATGAGTACAACCAACCCAATATACTCAGTAAGTGTCAAGCCTAACCCCGACGAGGTAGTGACAAGGCTAAGACAAGACACCTACAATAAACTTGTGCAGTTACATATCAAGGAGCAACACAAAATAACAGGTAAATAATTACATATAACAATTGGATAATGATAAGTAAAAGGGATAACAAGTACATAAGTTAAAGGGACATAAAACGGAAACATAAAGTACAATGTCACTGAGTAAGCCTCAACTTGTAGTATTTCAACAACTCTGAACAACCTTTCAGAAGTAAATAATGAATCCACAAAGCCAAGCTCAATTTTTGAATATCAAGGTAAATAGTAATGAAATCAACAAAACTGTACGGCATTACCTTTCGTACTTTTACTCTCATCCTCACATAATAATATAATAACAAGCACGGAAATGCCCTTCGTGCATAGCTTCACTTTCACTCAAGCATGAAAATACCCTTCATGCAATGATATTAATCTATATTATTATAAAAGTGGGAAGCTCAAAAGTAAAAATTTAAATTACCAAATTACCCTTCTAAATGACTTATAATTTATTTAGAAAATTTTAAAAATATAACGCTACAAACATCCCTAAATCAGTGCTTCATACCCCTTCATCAATACATAACCGTTCAAAGTACAAAGATAAAAGTAATAAATCATCACTTCCTTAATCTACAGAAAGAAATGAATTTTCATTCTTTTGATACTTTTCTATAAAATATCCACAAAATTATTTATTTGACACGCCAACATAATAGTAAAAATAATGCAACACTTTTATGGGAGCCCCTAAACTAACAATTTAAATTACATAAATATTTTTTTAAATAACCTTACTTATTAAAAAAAAAACTAATGACAACAATCACAACCATTCTTTACAAGGAGCCAATATACACCAAGAATATCGTCTATATGGAAGAATTAGGTAAGATACGCTTCGTTACATGGTTATACCTTATAAAATCAAATAAGTAAACTAATTGCAATGTATCTAATTAAACTTTGATTATTCATCTTTGTAGGTTTAAACGATAACCAATTATCTTGACCTCGATAATTAACAAGTCACAGTACGCCGATCCACATAGATCATTCATAGAAACTTGTACTTTATTATTTTATGTATAATTACTTATTTTGAATTTGATTTTAATAATATTAATATTACTTTGCAAAGCGTGTATTACAAGGGAACCCTTATAAATCACATAAATACACAATTAGTAATAACCTAACGTCTAAAACAACTCTCCAAATAGCCAACGTTTCATATCCTTCATTAAGAGTCACAACCTTTTAAAGGAAAAACTGAACCGGCTTACAAGCAACTCCTAATTAGCCAACGCTTCATATATGAAAAAATGACATGATTGTTCGTGATGTTGTCTTTTTTTTTCATGGTGAATTTTCTTTGATTTTTAAGTTTTATCTAAAGGTGGCTTTACATGTTGAATGATTGCTTATGGTTTGCATATGATTGACATTCGTATTTGTTTGCCGATTCAGGATGGATAACACAGATGGGCACATCCAGTCAGGATATACCATTCTCGAGACCTATTCTTTGATTGTGGAAGGACATAATTGTTCAAATTTTGATCAAGACAATGAGAAAAATCAACATTATATATTATTTTCTTCCCTATTATATAGGGAGGTTTTAAGGATGTTCTTCAAGGGAATTCAAACGATGAGTTTCATATGTATGCCATCAAAGTGGTGTGGAATCATTAACATCTCAATTATTATGTTTGGTTTCGTGGAATGGTCTTTTGCAATTTTCATGATGCTAATATTGATGGTTGATTGCAAGAGATCCTCTTGTGTAAGGTTTTGTAGGTAATCATTTGGTTTTCGTAGCACATGACTAGACTTTTTTGATGTCATCACTAAGTAGTAAAGTATTTTGTACTCATTTCTCTACTTTTTTCCATTCTTCAATTTTCCTTATTCAGATGTTCAATTCTTCATCCTCACAACCTATATGTTTTGAAAACATCAATCTATCAACTTTTTTCTTTATTCACTAATAGGAGTTTGTAATAACATTGGTATAAGATATATGAAGCCTCGACTTTTTATTTAAGATTTCATATGTTGCACCAATATTAACTATATTTTAGACATTGTCTACTTAAAGTGGAGTTTATGGATTAAAATCCTTTGTCAACACAAGATGTTGGAGAGACATTAATAGACATTTTGTCGCCGTGATAGAAAGATGGTGCAGTTTGAATATATACATATAAGAACATTTTTTGTGACGTTTCAGATGTCAGACGTGCTGAACAGGTTTGGATGGTGCATGTGGGATGCTTTCTATACTAAGGGAATTAAGCAAGGATTAGAAAGTCACAACCTTAATTTTAAGGTACTGGTTAGTGATGTGTGGCTAGAATTCATGGTTTAACACGTTATATGCCTTACATTTTATGTGCGTTAATGATAAAAATACACTTTGTATGTGCATAATGGAGTCTATTTCATGTGTAGGTGAACTGGATATGGAAGCCGAGCTAAATGGATGCATAAACATCGAAAATACGCTCAAGAGGCGAAGAGGAGTGCACCGGGCTATAGCCGGGCGTTTGAGCCTTAAGGCCAGGCCTGGCCAGGCTTTATCCAGACGTTTGAGCCTTAAGGCCAGGCCTAGCCTAGCGTTACCCAGGCCTTAGAGCCATAATGCCAGGCCTGGCCTAGCTTTATCCAGGCGTTAGGGCCATAAAGCCAGGTCCCTGGTCTGGTCAAATCCGAGTTTTAAAGAGTTTTAAGTGT
>ML376150.1:0-34803 GCA_005239525.1 Nicotiana knightiana | reverse complement strand
GAACATCATAGTAGCAATAGAAGAGGACTTGGCTTTGGGAATCCGCTACCTAAGTGGGATCCTAAAAGCAAGTACCTCACTCTTCCTGAAAACAAGATTTGTACTCATTGTGGTAAGACTGGTCACTTTAAAAGTGAATGTAATGCAAAAGAAAAGGCCAGTCAAAAGAACAAAAGTTTTGTTCGAGGGAAGAATTGGCTACCAAGTTGGGCTAAAAAGAATTTAATTCATCCTTTTGCTTATAGAAAGGGACCCAAACTAGTTTGGGTTCCTAAAACTAACCCCTGATTTTCTTTTGTAGATTCAAGTGAAAGGTAGTAGCCAAATATGGTACATGGATAGTGGCTGCTCAAAACACATGACTGGCAACAAGGACTAGTTCCTTTCACTTGAGGATCTCAAAGGAGGAAATGTCTCATTTGGAAATGGAAAGAAATGTGAAATCACTAGGGTTGGTAATGAACAAGATGATGAAGAAATTGGGCTGGTCAAAAACTCAGTCCAAACTAAAGCAACACTGTAGGAAGGAACAGGTGATGGAACATGTTCATTCATCTCGGGAAACATGACAGGGGGAATAGAACAAAATAATTTCCAAACTTCGTTGGAACCTGTACCTGAACCTGTTCCACAACAACAAAGCAATGAAGGAACATCAAGGAGTAACTAGTTGGTTGTGAAACCATGCAGATATCTTTACAAAAGCACTGAGTAGAGAGCATTTTGAAAGGAACAAGTTACTATTAGGGATGATTAACACCTGATTGAACCAGTTCAGAAAGTACATGAAAAAAGAGGGAAAAAGAAGAAGGAAAAATGAAAATAAAGAAAAACAAATTGGCTAGAAAAGTATGAAATGGGTGTAAATAATCAGATTAACAATTGCCCAGTCTCATACTGTAAAAATTATACTCTTATGCCATGTTTTGATATGACTCACTGATCACAAATGAAATTTTTTCTATATTTGCAAATTGAGGCTTGATCAAGAGGATTCTAAAATGATGAACCTGGCTCATCGTGTTGATTCATCTGAAAGGCGAGGTATGTGTTCTACACTCTGCACACTTTGAAATACTAATAATTAAATCATGAGCAGAACTCTGCCCAAACTCAAAATCTTTTCAAAGCCTATCCATTTGACTTTGAACCAGTTCTGCTTCAACAAGAATCCTCACCAAATTAAAATACCTAGATTCTAGGGAAGACTTAACCGTCAATTCAAAACTAAAAGTTCATTCAAGACATCCCCTCCCTTACAAAACCATTCCCAAATTTTTGATGACTCAGGTAACATCTGTCCCAAGTCCTTCTTTTGAGGTCATCTATGATGTTGCTGAAAAACTTAGAAAATAGGTTCATATTGGTTGGGTCTGTGAAGGATGTGGAACTGCCAGAGACGAGAAGAAGAGGTGGTAAAAACAAAATTGAATAAGAAAAAGCGAGAGAGGTAGTAAAGAGTGAAGAGAGGAGAATAGGGCAAGAATTTGTAAAAATGTCTATCTGTGGTGCTGAGCCAGAAAAGGAGGAAGAAAGTAGCAAGAACGCAGGGGGAAGTGAATCAGGAGAAACCGATGAAGGGTTAGTAAATTTAGGAAAGCACACAGATGAACCTGGTTCATCTACTGAGGAAACCCGTTAGGCGATAATTACAATCCAAAGAAGAAAAGAACTCCTAAAGCTCAAACATCTGGAAGAACAAGAGAAAGTAAGAAAATAAAAGCTGCTCCTTCTGAATCTTCTAATATTTCTCTTCCAAGAGGAAGAACTACAAGGATCAAGGTAAAGAAAAGTGAGGACGAGTTGAAGAGAGCTTTAGAGGAGAGTAAGAAGAAAAGAGTGGAAAAAGGGAAAGAAAAGATTGTTGAGCCTATTGAGGTTGTTGAAGTGGATGAGATAGACCTAATCCATCAAAGTGAAAAAGTGGAAGAGATAGAGGTTCAGACCCCTAAGCTCAAGAAAGTCAAGACTTCCTCAAAGAAGTCTTCATCTATTTCTAAGTCTGCTGAACCATCCATCTTGGCTAAATGAACCAGGTCTGCATTTCCAAGCCTTAATTTCCTAGCCTGCCTAGAACTTTCAGTGACCTAGCTTCAGAATTTTTGTTTGTTGCTCATGTTTTAACTGTTTTTGTTTTATTTTGTGGATTGTGGCAGAATCGTATTCTCTCTATCAATGAAATCTGATGCTTTTTGCTCTGATTCTTAGTTGATTATTGACGATTAACCCATGATTGCATCTGCAGATGCCCAAGTGGCCATGAGTAAGTGTTAAAAATCTGGGATTCACACAACTTTTTTTGCAACTTTTCGATGATTCCAAAAGGGGGAAGATAGGTTGTGCTCTGAACATGTGATATTTATAACCTAATGAACCTGGTTCTTTGTGATAAATGCTTAATACTCTTATATGTGTCAATGTTGGACTAAGCTGAAATAGGCGTGAAGCACAAAGTTTGTCATCATCAAAAAGGGGGTATTTGTTGGCCCAAGAAAGGAAATAGTTTTGAAGATTGACAAAGGAACTCCGAGATGAACCAGGTCCATCACAGGTGACGTAGACCAGCAGAGTTAAAGGCACATGAGATGCTCATGCATGAGATAAATGTATTCTGGTAAATTGAGATATCTTCTGATAGAAAAGATTGCAAAAACGAAATTGGAGAAGGACTCCTTATTAAATAAGAACAGAATCTAAGATAAGGAAGGATTTAGGAGTTGAGTTTGACTAGAACTCTTTCACCAAGGAAGAGTATCATTAGGATTCTAGTTAATTCCTTATCTACTAAATCCTATATATATTGCAGAATGTTCTTATTGTAGAGACGCACAAAAGCAGAAAATTATCAAGAATTGAGAGCAAAATTCATGAAGAAATTTTGCAAGCAGTTCGAGCCAAATTGGAGAGTGCGAATCTGGAGCTACTTGAACCAGCTAGAAGAACCCGTTCCAACTGTTTATCACTGAGTCTAGGTGGTTGTAGTAGGCGATTTAATATTGTATCTTTTCAGCTTTCATAGAAGCAATTGTAATAGGTACACATTGTTCAAGTTAGAGTTAGCTTGAAGTCTGTAGAAATTAGCTAGAGGCTAGTTGATACAAAGAGGATTAGAGTTAGTCCTAGGATTACAAAAGAGTTTATTTTGTAAGTCCGTTTGGCTCAGAGTTTTAGTGAAGAGTTTGAGCAAATCCTACTGAGCAGTAGGTCGTGGTTTTTTCACCTTTTGAGTGACGTGTTTTCCACATAAAAATCTCTGTGTTTTTACTTTACTACTTTTATTATTTCGCAACAGTAGAAGTTGGAACACCAAGAAGAACCAGGTTCTTCTAGAGAGACAACACTCAAAAAATTGGATACCACACAAATTAACCTATATTCTTGTGTGGTATTGACGTCTAAAACATCACCATCGTTGAAGGATATGTGATAACACGGTGAAACATCGTCCAATTTCTCATCATCCTCCATTAGAGATAAAACAACATGCTCGCTTTGTGCAGTAACATGATACGAAGAACCCACACTTTCTTAATCTTCATCACGTTATTTAGTGTAGACCACAGTGTATGGATTCACCTTCAGTACTTCATCACACGAAACCATGGCTTTTGTTTGTCGCTTCATTCTAGAAGGAACCAAACTTTGGAATTTTTTTAGAGATCTTCTGAATTTTGGGCGAAGTGGGTGTTCTTGTATTTCGATAATTTCTCTGGAACTTATTCCCCTTCCTTAACGGACCCAATCTCTCAAATATGGAAGTTCTCACAGTTGATTTTCCAAGTTGTTCAAAGATGGAAGGCCTGTTAGAAGCGGCATATTCGTCTTCTACAATGATATAATTGCTACTCGCCCTTCTTATTGAGATGCGCACTGGTGACAGCTTCTTGTATCCCAAACCTTCACGTGGTTGCCTCGTTGAAGATTCTGATGGGAGATTCCCTAACTTTGACTGCTCATTGGAATTGTATCCAGCCTTTGCAAATAGCTTGTAAGCATTAGGATCAAAACCTTTATCTGTCCGCTTTGTAGGGAGTGCCACTTTCTGCAGACGATTTTGGGCTACAAACCCTGTAAGCGGCTTCGAGGACAACTTTACTGCCTAAATTCATTTTACCGGAAGAGTTAACTCCTTTAGCATGTTAGTTTGGAGATTTGATGATTCGCCTTCATCTTTCTTCCTTTTAGGGACATATTGGAGCATATGACTTATTTTCTTGCCATAAGATGCAATATCTCCTCTATGGGATCTATTCACGTGGGGTTGTACCTCCTCAGTAACAGCTTTGGCTTTACTAATAGTCACCCCAGCTCTTTTAGTTGTGGTCTCTGGATTCTTGTTTTTCATGCCATCATCAACTTTTATCTCCTTCACAATGTGGTTCTTCAAGTAGAACTTTGCATCGGCGAAGTGAGACTCTGCCTCGGTGAATGGCGCATCATCGACAATATCTTCTTCTCGATTTCACCCTCGTAGTATTTTAAACATTGATGGTAGGTATACGGAACTATTTTATTCTCATGTATCCAAGTCCTTCCAAGCAAGACATTGTATGAAGTCTTCGCATCGATCACATGTAGCCATGCACTTGATTGCATATCTTCAATGGTGATTCCCAGCCTGATCGCGCCTATGGATCTTTTCCCCCCTTGGTTGAACCCTTGGATCATCACACGACTTTATGAGAGTTCGTTCATGGGAATACCAAGTTCTTTCACAGTGCGAATTGGCAAAATGTTCACTGAGGATCCTCCATCAACGAAAATTCGATTTACTCTTTCATCACGCATATAGCCAACTAGGTACAATGAGCGGTTATGAGGAGTGTCACCTAGAAGAAGGTCGTCATTTGTGAATGTGACTTTTTCCTAACAAGCATTAACTTCTTGATGGGTGGGCTCGATAAGATTTTCCGAAGATGGTGCCAACGGTAGGTCATCACTCTTTTCTTTCCCTTCGTCAGTATGGCAACAAGAGGCATCAATACCCCCATGGAAAATCTTCATGCGGAATCTGTCACACCCCTTTTCTACCCCCCAAAAAATATTATGTTGTGGATTATTGTGGGTTAAATAGTTTTTCCAATTAAAGTGACAAACTTGAATAGGGATTATTTTATTTACAGAGTCGCCACTTGGAATTGATTTTGGGTGTTCCAAGTCACCTTTTATTTGAATCCCTAATCAAAGGAAGATTTGACTCTCTTTTTATTGGTCCGCAAAAATAAGGTTCGGGTAAGGAATTCTATTGACCGGGAAGAAGGTATAAGGCATTCCCTGAGTTCCGTGGTTCTAGCATGGTCGCTTTATTGACTTTAAATTGTCTTGAATTAACTTTAAATAAACTGCGCTTTATTTGATTTTTATGTTTGCCTATATCCATTTTTATTGTTGATGACTTTATTAACTTCAAACTAGGACGAGTATCCCCGACTCTAGTTTACACTAACCTAGACGAGTATCCCCGACCTTAGTTTGTGCGTTGCACCTAAAACTAAAGCCTACTCGAAAGTAATTAAATAACAAACTTCTAATTAATTGATGAAATTGAATCATGACGTATCCTCACGACCTTGCCATTTTATTTATACCTTTATTGTTAGGAAAATTATGCAAATGAATGTTGGACCAATTCTACCTATTTTAAAGCAATGAGAAAAGAAAAGAAAATAAATGAGGCTAGCTACCATGTTATATTTATGTTGGCCCAAACAACTAAATCATTCTGCCCATATCAGAAGAACCATCACTCCATAGCCCATTTGTCTTATTTTACAAACTTAATTTACAATATTGATTTTCATGTTAGCTCAACCAAACAAACATTTTGTTATTCAACCTAATCACGGGGCTAACCGAATTTAATAAGAAGCTTTACTACTGAAACATGGAAAAATAAAACTAAGAAAGTCCCATAACTAAGAAACTCATCTCAACAAATGGTCATGACAAACTTACTGACAATGCTTGATGAACTAATGGTAAATGCTTAAAAGAACGCTATCTTACACAATATACCAAGGTACACATGATATCTGTACGGATTAAACTTATTATATTAATTAACTTTATTTGCAAGTTTACTAGAAATGAATATTCTTGCAACCAGAACTATTTACCTTTGACATGAGATTACATTCTTGACAAAAACAAATGACTAACTTCCATACCCACTTTCCAGAAGTATACAAACATAACAAGGTCTAAAGCACATAGCTTTTATAAATAGAAAAACTTAACAAAACTCCTACTGCAGATCACTAAAGCATGCATCCTCTTGTTCTTTTAGACTACATATCAAATCCAAATAGTTCAAACTAATGGCAAGGAATATGGATAGATGGATCTGCATACTACAAAATAAACTAAACTATTAAGCTGCAACAAAGTAACTGATTACAAAGATGCAGGTTTTAGCACTCAGACATTCGACGAATCCATTAAGAAAATTGGTCGAAACTATCTAAACATGCCCAACTTTTCATCATCTGCTATGAAAGAACAAGAACCTGCATTACAAATGTTTAGAAGATTACCTGAAAAGCAGAAATGCAGCAGTAACAATAGCATAAATTCAGCAACAGAAGCAGTAGGAATAACAGGGGAAACAACGAAAAATCAACCAAATTGTGATCCAAGGAACAAACCAGAAAATACCAGCAGCAAGACACTCGAACACTAATACTAAATTTCTCCAGAAATTAGATAGAACACTTTTATTTCTCACAAGTTTTGCACTCTAAGAAGCACTCATAGACAAAAAATTTCAGCTTACTACTTCTTGATATTCAGCTGATTTCTCTCAAGTTTTTTTCTTTGTTTCTTTTTAGTGTGTAAAAGATGTATTTTNGGGGGGGGGGGAGGAAAGGACCTTGGGACAGATTTTGTTTGGACAAAAATCTGTCCAAAATGATAGATTTTTGACCAAAAATCTGTCCAAAACCAGATTTTTGTCCAATGAACAGTTGTTCTCACCAAATATGGACAGAATTTTGGAGTATTGTACTCCAGAACAGTCCGCAATAATGAAAAGCAAAAAGAAACAAAGGTCCTACACTCAAGTACCATCTATTACTCTTACAAACCAATATCAAACTAAACTATTGCTTCAAACTAGAAGGTGCAAAATCAGACAACTAGACTTGAACCATTAAATTAACAGAGAAACTAATGACTACAAACAAACAAACATGTAGTTAAGGCCTTAAGCTAATTAGCTTAAACATGGACAAAACTAGAAATAACAAAATATGAAATTAGAACTTAACAACTTAAGGCAACACAGAATACGAGTTGATAGTGAAACAACTATTGACTTGACTGAATCACGAAATCAAAAACAAGACTAAACACGAACTAACGATCACTAACATATTTCGAACCAGGGAAAAACACCAAAATTAATTGCGAAACCAGAAGATCAATGAGCTTCGCCAATTACAAATAGTTAATCGGATTTTACAAGTGATTAACAAAATCGATTGACTAAACAAAATGTAATGACAGAGTAACCAACTAACTAATACGTGATTCGAAAGTATTAAGTAACGACTAATATCGATGATCGTTAATGAGACTAACACGAACTAACAATTACGGATTAACAATTAATTGAAAACTGGAAGTTAAACTAAACCTAAACACAAATGGGGGTAAAAAAGAAGTTGTGAAAAGAGGGAAAGGATTGAAGCAATGGCCTAAATGAATAAACAACAACAAAATTTCTAAAATCAACAAAAGACGACTAATCACTAATTAAGAAAAAATAGAACTTAAATTAAACTAAACATCTAAAAATCAGTCAATAAAGGAGAAACTAAAATCGTTGAACAAGGGATTCGTATTTTACCTAAATGCTTGGGCTTCTAACTAGTAGTACAACACAACTGGATGGCGAATCGACCTCCACGCCTCTTTTCTCGACGACAAATGCCGAAATGCACAAACTCTGGCGAACCAAGTTGAGTTCAGCATTGTGTCAAAGAGAAAGAGAGGCTTAGGCATCGTGTTTATGCTAGGCGGAGGCTTAGCGGCGGCAGAAGGTGGCTGGCCGGAATTCAGCCGGATTTTGGCCGGATTTTGGAGGGGTTTTGAAGTTTTTGGGGCATGGAACGGAGAAGAGGAGAGTGAGAGGAGGCCGGTGGTGTGAAACTTCTGGAGTTTGAGGTGGTGAGCGGCGGCTAGGGTTTCGATTAGGCTTAGATTTATGGGGATTGAGATGGATTTAAAGGATTTGGGGTTTGGATTCATGGAGAGGAGTTTGAGAGGAAGAAAGGGTGAAATTTTAGGGTGGTTTGGAGGAGGACCGCCGCCGGTGGGCGATTTACGGCTACGGAAGAGCGGCGGCGGTGGTGGGTCTAGTAGAGAGGATAAGAGAAGAGAGAGGAAGAAGAAAGGGGAAGGGGAGAAGAGAAAATAGGGGAAATGGGGTAAAAAATTGGGAAGTGGGGTCTTTAAATACCTAAGATAAGGGTGATTTTGGACCATTAGATCAAGAGAGATTGGATGGCTAAGATTGGATCTCTAATTCAATAAGCAAAACGACATAGTTTTAAGTCAAAACTACGTCGTTTTGAGCTCTTTCTTGCCAGCCACCTAATGGACCGGGTATGGCCGAATTGGACTCTAAAATTGGGCCTGATTTGTGCATAACTATTTGAAATATGCATTAATCCAATCCCTCAAACCCCTAATTATACTAGGATATTATTTAATCCTAAAGAAAATGTACAAGTAGAAAGAATCTTTTTGGTATATATAATTTAAAGATACAAAACTAAAATATACAAATAAAAGGTAATAAAAATTTTGGTATTTTTAATAAAGGAATGCAAATAAAAAATACACAAATAATTAAAAATCATCCAAATACTAGTATTTCTAGGAGAATTAAAAGCATGCAAACATTAGGTATTCACATAACCAACTTGGTAAAAACTCCTCCAAGTTAATCGGATGTCGTGGCTTTTGAGGGTGATGCACCTCCACTTTCGCTTTCTTTTCATGCTTAACTGGATTCCATCTCCTAGGCCTTTTCACCATTATTTTCCTTGTTGGTTGTTCCTTTGATCCTTTTCGTGGGCTCCTTTTGTGGAGCCTACGACGAGTCACCAACGTCCGACCTTCATCGTCCTCGGATTGACCGTCTTCAACTTTGTAGTTCTCCAGTAATTCTTCATCTTTACTTTCTTTAAAACTACATAATTCGTCTAGACTGAATGAGACAAATGTGATAGAGACTTGGTTTGCGTTTTCTTTCTCATCTTCAAGCACGATCTTCTTTTCACGAGCCAAGTCCATAATTTTGTACTTGAAGACAAAGCACTTCTCCAGAGGGTGGCTCACAAGTCGATGATATTTGCATTAATTTGGGTCATCAATCTTTCCATCTTCATTTGGTCGCTTCATCTCCGGAAGATCGATGAGATTTAACTCGAGGAGTTCTTCAAAAATAGTTGGCACATCAGAATCCATAAATGGGTACTCTTTCTCTTGCATTTATTTTGGAGTTAACTTTCCACTTGGCTTATCTTGAAACGAATTGGATTTCGTACTCTACTTTTTGCTCACCTTCGTCGTGAACTTCATAGATAATGTGTTGAAATTCATAGCTTCTTTGTTTTCAGATCTTGGTACAAACTTGCACCATTTTCTGACTTCTTGCTTGTCGTTCACTTTGCGAGGTTCATAGATGGGAAACCTTTCATTTCCAGCAGAGGTCATGCTCAATTCCATGTCATGGGCACGAGTTGCAAGTTCTTCAAATGTGCTAGGCTTGATACTTTGCAAGATGTAGCGCAAATACCCAATGCATACCTTGGATGCACATATCTATGCCACAAGCTTCACTAAGCCTGTCTTTACAGTTGAGGCTTGCATTCCTCCAACGATTGATAAAGTCGATAACTGGTTCACTCTTCCGTTGACGAGTACTTGTGATTTCTATCATACTCACAGTACGTCTCGTGCTATAAAAGCGATTGAGGAATTCTTGCTCTAGTTGATCCCAACTATAAATTGATCTAACCTCGAGGTCCGTGTACTAATCAAAAGTATTTTCTTTTAATGAGCGGACAAACTGTTTGACGAGGTAATTTCCATAAGTCCCAGCATTGTTGCATGTCTCAACGAAGTGCACCACGTATTGCTTTGGATTGCCTTTGCCATCAAATTGTTGAAATTTCGGAGGTTGATAGCCAACAGGCATCTTCAACATATCGATCCTTGAAGTGTACGACTTTGCGTAGGTAAAGGAGGACTTGGAAGCGACTTCATATTTGTTTTTTATAGTCCCTTCAATAAACTCCTTTAGTTGATTGATTAGAATCATCCCTTCCGAAGAGACTAGAATTTCCTTAGTGGATGCAACTTGTCGTAAGGGAGGATCAATCTCTTGAACTTCTGGGAGTTTGCCAGGTGCATGGGTGGATTCTTCTTCCATCAAGATTCCCACCCTATCTGTTAGCTTGTCGATTCTAGCATCTTGATTTTTCATGCACTTGGTCAAGCCATCGATTGCTTCCGTCAAGTTTTCCAACTGCTCCTCCATATATGAAGTGTTTTTCACCATGGCTTGCATGATTGTTATGGACGATGGAGAGTAGCATGGATTTTCACACAGATTAATCCTTGATTGGCTCATGCTATGTGGTGTAAGTGGGGAGGATCCATCACTTGAAGAGTCATCATCTTCCTTCATATCAGAGTGCTTGGATCGGGAGATGTCAAGCAGAGCAAGAGTTTTCTTGATATTTTCAACAACATCGCTTCCTCCTTCGGGTGCATTTGTAGAGATCTTGATCCTATTGAGGATGAAGATCCGAAAACAGGGGTAGATGCGGACGGCACTTGGGGTGCTTGTTGTCCTAACGAGCTTGCTTTGCTTCTCGTAACTAGTCCAAAACTTCCAAAGATAACTTCGAGTATGTTTTCCACATTAGCATAGACTTGGAATTGGCAGCCTTGGCGGAAGTTGAACTGGGGTTGATTTTCTTGAAAGCCATTTTGTTGTTCTTGAACTTTGGTAATTGAAAAGTTGAGATAAAAGGTAGAGGTTGTCCCACTGGGCGTTCCAGAATTTGTAGACAATAAATTACGTCGAGAAAATAAAATCAAAACCGAAAAATATCGCAACTATCGTAGTATTTTATTTCGAATATTTGAGTGTTACAATCTCTATGAATCCTCTGATTCTTCTTTTTAACGGTAAATAAAAGAGCCTTCGAGTTTAATCTTGAATTCTATTTTATTTTAATCCAAGTGCTTGAAGCTTGATCTTGATCTTGATGTACCTTTAATCCAAGATCTTGCAGCTTGTTCTTGAATCTTCGTCTTGATCCTTTAATCCTTAGAACACTTGAATGCTTGTAGCTTTTAGAGAAGTCCGCAACGTTTGATCCACGAGCTCCCTCTTGCTTCTTGTTATAACTTCTTGTCTCTTTTCTGAGTTATGAAGACCCCTATTTATAGTTGTGGGAGGGAAGAGTTATGATAAAAATAAACTCTTTCCGGCCAATCAAATTAAAGTGTGACAAAGCTGCATTTGATTGGCCAGAACATGTCACTTGCACACGTGGCGCGATTTCATTGACATCTTAATGTGACTTGGCATGCCTTGTCATTTTGACACGTGGCACAATCCTATTGGCTTTTCTATTTGACTTGGCATGCCTTGTCATTTTGATACGTGGCACAATCCTATTGACTTTTCTATTTGACTTCGCATGCCACACCATTTGACACATGGCACTAAATTGGGCCTCCAAGAAGATGACTTCTTGGGCCTAATGAAGCGGTATCATCACTTGTAACCCAATCAATAACTTATTGGATTAAATAATTAATCCAATTATATTAGCCCATAATTTGTTTGGACTAGTATATTTAAAATATAATCCAAATTATTTATTTAATTTGAATCGAATAAATTTTATATGTCTACAAATGTATTATATTGTCCAAATCCATTTAGACAAAAAAGAGAGCCTATGTTATTATAAAAGCATAAATACAATATTATTATTCCAAAAAAGCCCTAGAATATTAATCAGAAGAACTCATAGGAAAAAGGCATAACTGCAATAACCTAGTTTTTGGACTACAATACCTTCTTTGCTAATTTTTAATATTTTAAGATTTTAAAATTAATAAAACCTTGTCTATTAAATTCTTATTAAAAATATGTAGGAAGGTTTAATAAAATCAATTTCATAAGATCCTCCGTATTGGCATATATTACCACTCTATAATGTCCAATAAAAAAAGAGAATATTAAATGGACTGCGTAACGAGTTGGAATTGAGAATCAACTCTTTATATTATTAAGAATCAAAATGTTATATAAGTGTCCGAGCAAGCACAATCAAGGCTAAATCCTAATTAAGAACAAGCTTTAAAGACTATATTACAAAGAGTTGACTCTGGTATAACATGATTATTCTTTGTAGATGCCTCATGCGGAATCAACATAATATTTCTATGTCATACATTACTTGCAAATATCATATTAAGAGGCATGACACTGTTAGCAATAATAGCAAGTGGTGTACCAACAACGATTTTATTGTGAGCCCATCTACTTTATATGTGATATACCTCTTTAAACAACTTACATAACCATCACAAATACATCAAAACAAAGCAATTGTGGTAAATTTATAAGGAAAGTAAAATTGATAATATGTGATGAAGCATTTATGGCAAAGTGTCAAACAATCGAAATAATTGCCCTGAGTTCTTATTAATGAATCGTTTGGTGAAAAATTAATGATTTGGGAGGTGATTTTGTCAAGTATAGTGGCGAGGCCACATGGTCACAAGGGTGGTCAACTAGCCATCATTCGTCGAAAAATTACACTGTGTATAAAGGTAAAATATTACGTTTTTAGAGGTATATAACACATTGAACAACCTTTGTCGGAAATATTTTTTCACTTTTTTCAAATTTGAGCACCCTTGGGAAAATTCTTAGCTTCACCATTGGTCAAGTACTACCAGTAGTTCCAAAATCGACAAAAGCAGATACTGTAAAAGCTAGTTTGCCAAAGTTATACTTCTGGCCTCAAATGAAAAATGTTCAACTGACAAGATATATAAAGTAAGAACAGATCCGGTATTCAGTGTCTTCTTGGTTCATGTAAAAAATGAATAAGAAAATTCAATAAAAGATGATTTGGTTTTTTCTGAATACTTGGTTATCAATCTCAATGTTAATAATAGTGCATTTAATAAGAGAAATATTTCTATCAATAGGTTAAAGCGCAATTGTGCAAATCGCATGATAGAATTAAAAAGATATCTTAGCTAGCAGAAATGAATATGTTGATCAACTAAATAAAATATTAATTGCAAAATTTAATAGTAATAATAATAATAAAATATTTTTCAGTTTTTGACTCAGTAGAAAATGATACCAATAATTACTACCTAGAAGAATACTTAAATACGTTAATACCAAATGACCCTCTACCATACATGTTTGTTGTCAAGTTATTATTTCTTGCGTATGTTACTGTCACAGTATATATAATAGACTAAGTTAAAATTGATCTTCCAATATATATGGGTTAATTTTGAAGAAAAAAAAAATATGTCTGTGATGCTACTAAAAACATAGATATGTCGAATAACTTATGTAATAACACACGGATGGTATATAGAAGTTTTGACAATAATGTCATACATGCAAAAATTATGATATTGGTCAATGTACTTCTAAGTATATTCTTATCCATGAATTCGACTTTCGTCTTCCAAAACTATAGAATATCCTTTTAAATTTATGTGAAAATAATTTTTAGTATGCTTTTTGCAAATATAACAAATAAAGCACAAGGACAAATATCCTAAACATTAGGCTATGTTTACCGCAATCACTTTCAAGAGAGATATCAAGATCGACAACAAGATTTTTGGTTTATGCAGAGCAACCAAAGCAGTAGGAGGAAACATACACAAAAAATATTATCCTCAAAGAAGTATTCAATAAGACACCATCACATAAAATACTTTAAACTATAATACATAATTATCTAACCAACATGACAAAAATATAATTGTGTAAGTTTTGATGATGATATTTTATTTTAAATTTATGTATTATGCTAATATAATAATATTTTTCAATATTTAGATGATTGTTGTATTAATATATACAAATTTCTTTCGTTAGTTAAATTTTATCTTTTTTTTATATAAATATTTAAATCATCATGTGTCATTATTAAAGGACAAACACGCATTTATAGATATTAGTGCTAGTCCAAATACCAAACGAAAAACCTAACAAAAAACGACATACCAAACAAAATAACCCAAGCACCTAACATCCGTTAATCAAATTCCAATATTTTTATTCCCAAAAAGGAAAATAAAGGATAGGGATATTTTCTCTTTGGCTCTCCCTCCTCCACTCTCTAATAGCTGTTCCTCATCCTCCACAACTTCCCTCTCTTCATGCGAAGCTGAATTGAGCTCCACTTTCTCCTTCACCTCAGGAGCATTTTTCCATGGCGAAAACCCTAATTTCATCTCCGTCGTTCGTCGGAACTCCTTTGCCGTCGTTCTCTCGCCATGTCTTCCACCGGAGAAGGCTAATTTCTACTAGAGTGAAATTCAGCTTCCATGAGCTTCCCCCGATTCAATCTCTTCACTCTTCGTTTGATTTCAACGCTGTTATTAGCCGAGCCGAAGGACTTCTCTATACTTTAGCTGATGCCGCTGTGGCTGCTGATCCTGGTGTTGCCTCCGATGCCACTGCTGCTACTCCTCAGAAAGCCGGTGGTTGGTTCGCTTTCATTTCTGACGCCATGGAAGTCGTTTTGAAGGTTAAATTCCGTTTTCAGTTTTACTTAACATAGTTTCGAGCTAATTCTGATCATTGTTACGATTTTTACTTTGATTTTCCTTTTCTGGACTCTATAATGCGTTCAGCGTATTCATAATAACGATTTCACTTGCTGCCTTATGTATCTATTTCATGTTTATATAGTTTTCAAAGTTTAGGTCTTACTAGTGTTAGATTGCATCATTTTTCCAAGTTTTAACTTAATTATAATTATCAATGACTTTATCCACATAATTGTTGTTTGTGTTTATCGTTATTACTCTTGTTCAGGCCAACTTGCACGCAACTCGAGTATTCCACTGTGTCCGTTGCAGTTAAAGTCTTTTTTAACTTATTTTGCTTTTAGCCTTTGATAACACTGGAAGGGAACTAAACTTAATTTTGGATTTTTTTTCTACCTATTGAAAGACTCTATTAGCTCTTGTCATTTTTCCTGTTCACACAAGTCGATAACCAGATTTTCCCCTAACCAACCAGATTTTAGCTTCTGCTCCCTTCCCCCCAAAAAATATAGGAAATTAGAGGAAGCTGAAGAAAGTACTGCAGGTTGGTTGTCTTCCCTACATGGCGAAGTACAAGTACTGCAGCTTATTTTGTTTCAGTTTTAGATAGACTGTTTTTAGGTTTTAGTTTTAGCGAGATCGTCTTCTTGCGAACTGGTATTTTGATGTACTCTATATTCACATCATTCACTTTGCTTTTTTCAGGTAATGAAGGATGGACTGGCAGCTGTGCATGTGCCTTATTCTTATGGATTTGCAATCATATTGCTTACTGTCCTGGTTAAAGCTGTCACTTTCCCTTTGACAAAGCAACAGGTGAGCCTGTGCTGACTTGCTGCTTGACCTTGATATTTAAGAGTTGGTCTGGTATTTCAGGTCTTGCCACTTAGTTACGTCTGTCTATTATTATAAATAGTGCAATGGTGATGAGAACTTGAGAATTGAATCTTTTGTCGAACTCAACAAGAGTCCCCTGCTCCTTTGTTCCTCATTAATCTTTAAATCTGCATTGCAATGGAATTGTTGCTGATGTATGATATTATGTCTTTTGAAAGGTTGAATCAACACTAGCAATGCAAAATCTCCAACCAAAGATCAAAGCTATTCAGCAACGATATGCTGGAAATCAGGTGAGTTCAAATTCTTCTCAATTGATACTTTCTGTTTCATCTAAACTGCTTTTCAGAACCGTATGACCTTCTAAAACTTGAGCTATGTATTAAAGATTCTTTGGTACTTAGTACTGTGAAAAAGAGTGAAGTATGAGCAAATCAGCAATTGACCCTGTAACCATTACAACTTGTTTGTTAGATATTTTTTGATTGTTTACAACTTGTTTGCCAGATTTCATCTTAATTCGGTTAGATTAAAGTTTTTATTTATTTATTTAGAATTTTTTATTTTTATGGTTATAGTATTGCTTTACTTATCAAAAGAAAGAAAAGCATTGCTTGTGGTGATAAAAAATTCGTTCAATAAAAGGAGGAGTATTTCTATTGTCGTGAAGCTATTGCTGTAGAATTATGATTAATGTTGTGCCTTTTCATATCGAGTCCAGCAAACAGAACTTACATCTATAAATTTTTTTTTAATTCAGGAAAGAATCCAACTTGAGACTTCGCGTTTATATAAGCAGGCAGGGGTCAATCCTCTTGCTGGTAATTCTTCATTCTAGCCGTCATCTCTCTCTCTCTCTTTTAATTATGCTTCCATTTACCATTTCTGTTTATCTTATTAGTTGGTTTAAAGCATTGGGCATATACGTTGAAAGGAACTCACCATGACTTTTCTCTCCTGGCTAGTAGTGAATCGCAAATCATATCTCAGTGAATTAATAGCCATTTAATCAGTTAAAGAACTACAGATTTTCTCATTCACATTCTGTTCCTCGATGGTCTAGGTTTTCGTTTTTTGTTCTAGTACATCTTAGAACTGGGTTGCCTAGTGACATTTTTCCATCCAAAATTTGTTTGACTGGATTTCTGTTCTATTCCTTTTCAATCTTTGATATCTATGGCATCTGAAGTTTTCATTAAGTTAGTTCCTCATCCGTAGCGCTCACTTGATTTTTTTTTCAATACACTCACGTGATCGACTTCCTTTTTTTTTTGGATATGTATGAAATTTTGTTCCATTGAAGGTGCGTACAAAAACTCCGTTGCCACTTATAAATATAGGGACCTGAGGAATGTCTACATTTAGCATGTTACACCAAAAAGCCAGAAGTACAAACATTAGTATTTGTGACTATTTACAGACACAACGTTGTCCTACATACATCTTTGATTCTCTCTAGCCAAAGTACCCAAAAATACTTGCTGGAATGGTGAATCAACATCTTCCTGTCCTCCAGTTTTTCTCCCTGGCCAATGCAGCACTCACTCTTATCAACTAATAATGCTTCTTTCAGTGAAGGAAGAACTTTGAGATAGTGAATTGAGTCGAGCTAAGTGTAACGTTTGACTTAGTTTATGCAATGGTTAGGGAAGCATAGATGATCACGAACTCCCAAACTAGTTCCACAATGCCAGAGAACAGTGCTCTATGACCTTAAATTTGCTTTTTAATATTTTGGTTAATATTTACTTCCAATAATGTGTTTCATTTCATGTTTAACTTCAAATGACAAATATTAGCTTTAAGGTATAGTCAACCTCCTCTTTCCTGTGTATCCTAGCGATATTCCTTTGAGGCCATGAGTTGTAAAAGAAGAAAGAGTTCCTAACTACTTAACAACCTGGGTAAGTTTTCAGGTGCATTGTCCTATGAGCTGTCTGGCCAATAGCTGTACTGAAGTGGTTATAAATGGTATCAGGGGTTTCAACTTTGTGCCCGAGAGTTTAAAACTGATGTGGATACCTATTAAAAAGGTCTTATGTGAATACCCAAATTCTAAAATACATGATGAGTTGAGAGATTCACTCAATTACTATGCTTTTTAGTTGCGACAGAGTCACTAGAGTTAAGATATGCTGTCAAATGTGCATTGACTTGAAAGTTAACTGCATCATCAAAAGACTGGTTGTAGCATAAATAAACCTCCATAAGGTTAATGAATTCATAAGTTTAACCCACTACAATATAAAAACTACAATTGGTTTGACATACGCAAATTGTAGCACATCAACTAGCTGTAGATGTCAATGCCCAATTAATAAGTGACCATGCCATAAAGTAATAATGAGCGCTTTGAGCTTCTATATGGTTTGGATGTATAATTCGTTCCATGTTAAGTTTAGATTCCAGGTAAAGAATATTGGAAGTTCTTGTACTCTCATTGTGGTTATCTATTTATTTATTTTGTGGCTACACGATAACAGGATGTTTCCCAACTTTGGCTACTATACCAGTTTGGATTGGTCTCTATCAAGCTCTCTCTAATGTGGCAAATGAGGTATAAAAGAAGTTAATATTATCGTACATTCTTACTCATTGATTTAAATAATGAGTTTATTTACTTTTTTTTGCTTTCTGAAAAGGGATTGCTGACTGAAGGTTTCTTTTGGATTCCCTCATTGGGAGGACCAACTACTATAGCTGCTCGACAAAGTGGATCTGGAGTTTCTTGGCTATTCCCGTTTGTGGTCAGTGTCATAACCTGATACACATTCTGTATGTTAAAATTAATTCCGAGTAATCTTCCTAATCACAAAAAAGTTGGAGCATTTGCCCCCTTTTCATCTCACCCAACTGATTTTCTTTTGAGCACTTGTGCTCAAAAGATAAATCTTCTAGTAATATTAAGTACATTATAGTACAACTGCGGACATAAAAATCTGTTGACTTTTTCCTTCTCAAAAAAAAAATTTCTGTTGACTTTTTCAGGATGGGCATCCGCCTTTGGGTTGGCATGACACAGTGGCTTACCTTGTTTTGCCTGTCCTGCTAATTGTTTCGCAATATGTTTCAATGGAGATAATGAAACCTCCCCAAGTACGGACTTGAGTTTATGTTTCAGCTAAGTTCCTTCTGTTCTTAGTATTTGAGTGTATCTGTCATGTTATTCTGAAATCCTCGAAATCTCTTCGTAGACAGATGATCCAACTCAAAAGAACACGCTTCTGGTTTTCAAGTTCCTTCCGCTCATGATTGGCTATTTCTCTTTGTCTGTTCCTTCAGGGTTAACAATTTACTGGTGAGCTCTTAGTTAAAGTAATTACGTATTATTACCTCTGATATAGAATTATGGTTTTGGTCTTAGACAAATATAGGATCAAATAAACATCCCGGTGTGAATTATCATTTTTATAAATGGCAACTACGTAAATCTGCACATCTTGATTAAAAAACTACGTACGTCTGCACATAAATAAAGTGAAACTTGCCATTCACTTGTTACCAGTGATTATATCACTGTGAATGAGAGAAGAGGAGAAAGAAATTTAGTTGCGCCTTTATGCACCAATATGTATCCTCTTACTGCCTGGGCTCTTTCAAACTTACCGGTTAAAAGACATGTCAAAACAATTTCTCAATATCTCTTCTGTTTGCTTTTCTTTTAAGTTCTCTCTTGTCACTGGGGCAACAACTGACAAATTATCATGCTTCCCCTTCTTATTTTTTCTTAACTCAACAATTGATTTGTGTTTTGGATATATTCATCAATTAAACAAGATAGTTCTTAACTTGCACCTTTTATGTTGAATTTCAAGGTTCACAAATAATGTGCTGACCACGGCACAACAAGTATGGTTGCGCAAGTTAGGTGGTGCAAAGCCTGTTGTGAGTGGAGATGCTAGTGGTATCATCAGCGCTGGACGTGCAAAAAGAACTACCTCTCAGTCTGAGCAAGCTGGAGAGAGGTGTGTGTAGTATTTAAAAGTTACTCTACTTGTACAATGCCTGTCTAGCTAACGAGAAAGTTTATGGAGACAGATTCAGGCAGCTAAAAGAAGATGAAAAGAAGAAAAAGTCAACCAAGGCACTCCCTACAGATAAGGTTGAAATATCAGCCTCTACATCTGATTCCGAGGACGAAGCAGATGATGAGACCAAGCCCAAGGTAAACATCAAAGTATTTTTTGTGCATTTGATCTCGACTGTCAAGTTCATTTGACACATGTTTGTATAATTAAAAATTAGTTGTTAGTCAAGCGATGAGTAAGAAGTGGCATGTCCACGAACCATAAAAGACATGGAAGGCCTCAGGCCTAATATGGCACGATGATTTATTGCATTATAAACGTTTTTTATCTGGAAGTACAATCCTTCCTTTTCATTTATGATGCAAGCCCATGTTCCATGTAATAAAGATGTGAATTTGTAGTCCTTTACCTGCACTTGGTCTTGGTTGGTAATCATGGAATCTCGATACACAGCTACACTACTCATAGACCTCACCCCATTATGCCAGCCAAACCAAAGAACAATTGTGTGAGAGAGAGATGAAATACTACCTGATAAAGAAGAACAAAAGAAAGAGGGAGATTCACATTGTGAGAGTTGGAAAGGATCATGGTTTGTTTTTCTTATCACCTCTCCAGTTGATCTTCTTTTATTGTTTTAGGGAACTGGACTACATTGTTTGAGCTCGGAAATGACGTATATTGGCAAAAAATGTTACTACAAACCCTTACGCAAACACCATTAGACAAAAATTGCATTGTGATGATATAGAATTGTTTTTACGGTTAAGGGTTTCGTCAGGGTGCGCAGGCTGTCCAAACACCGCGGTTATTAGAAAAACATAGTTGTGTTTTTGTATCTTTTTGCTGTCCGATAATAGATTTTCTCCATTCGATTGGAGTTTGTTTTTATTTAGGGGTGTCTTGACTCCCCTAGTTACTCTTATTTTATTTTGATAATCGTAGTGTCCTGTCGAGCTTGCGCACCTCGACTCCCTAATCATTAAAACCAGTGATTCTGCTTTTCAGTAAATTGAAGTGCATGAAGACACGTCTGCTCTAGATTTTTGGTCTAATATGTATTCCATTATGCGTGCCAATTTTCAGTGTTTCCCTATAGATTTCTGTCAATTTTTGGTAATACGTTTGCTCGAGAGGAAGAGGTTGATGAAAGAACAATCTGAAAACTCTATGCCTCTGGTCTTCTAAATAATTTCTTTTCTATGTATCTCACGCAAGGAGAGTACTCAAAAATGCAATTTTTTATCAATAATCTTGCGCAAAAACTCATACTGATTGGTTATGCGATCAAGCTGTAAGGTTTATGGACTTCACTCAGAGACTAGAGATATATGCATACGCAATTCTAGGCTCATGGATACTTGAGTTACTCTGAAACAATTCAATATCTTTATTTTTTCAGTTCAAAGAAGAGGGAAAATAATATCTTCTTTGTACTCCGAAAATGAATTGTTCTATTTGATGCTGCCTGGCAAACTATTAATTTTCTATTTGAAGACACTTTTCTGAGTTTGAGCTTATAGACTTGATAAATGTTGACTGCAGGATGAAGAAGTTCTAGAAGAGGCTTATGCTTCTAGCAGTAGTAAAGAAGTTCCAAATTACTCAGGTCCAAGGAAGAGTAAAAGATCAAAAAGGAAGCGTGCAGTATAAAGTGGTAAACCAATTCTTTAGCTGTCAGTTTAACTTGTATATTTGACAAATCTGTATCTTAGTCAGTTGTATAGTGGCCATTTTCATGCCGGTCATCTATTTAAGGGCTATTTGCCAAAAGATGAGAACATGACAAGTATGCAAATGGTGAATTCACGTGCTTTCAAGTTTAAGCACCAACTTAGCAAGCAAAAGCTAAATCTACCATATTCCCTTCATGCGTAGCATGTGGGCTTTCTTGTATCAATTCTCCTGCAAACAAAAACCATAGCTTCAGCCAACAATAAGTGTTAATCAAAGCCTGCAGTATGGTGATAACACGGTAGAATCTTAAGCACTGGGCCAAAGGTTTCCTCTATTCCTCATTAGTTACCATAATCTTCACCCTGGCCTCTGCATCAATGATGTCTGCATATGGAAGTTTTCTTTGCTTACAACGTTAGTCTGCTTTCATAGTAGCTTGGGTTTGAGTTAGTTTTCATAAATGAGCTTTGGTTTGAGTACCAGCTTATACAAAATTCTTTCATTTTGTTGACATTTGAAAGTGCCCTGTAGAATTAATAACTTTTTCAAAATTTACTGAATTAAATTTGATAGTTACGAATTGAAAATATTAGTTAGCAATGAGCACATCAGAAATGGAGCAGCAAGCACTTTAGACTAGATGAGCATTACTCTTCCGATCACTTAGTTGGTGAAGGATAATGAAATTCCAATCCAAAGATATCCCAGTGTTTGTACAAATACAATGGCCTAAATATAAAATCTTCTAACTACTTATTACATATATTCTAACCTCCAACTCTAAATAAATCTTATGTTCTCGTACTGCTAGCTCGTTCTTCTGGTCATGGCCTTGATGGTGCGGGATGATTGCTAGTTGGGTTTGGCCCAGTGGTGGTGTATGGACTTGTGTGTTGCCCTGCTTCACAACAGTTTGATTAGAGACTACACGCATAAACTATAGCAGAAGAGAGACAACATACTTTAGTTGGCAATTTAGCTTGTATATTTGATAAATCTGTATCTTAGTCTGTGTATAGTGGCCATTTTCATGCCGGTCAGCTATTTAAGGATTGTTTGCTAAATGAAGAAAGCCTGATGAGTTGGCAATTTTTTCGGATTTATTCAGGCTCTTTCAAGTGTAACCACGAGCTTAGCTAAGAAAAGCTGAATTAAACCATATTCTTTAATGTGTAGCATGGGGCTTTGTTGTCGCAATTATTATACAAATATTAACCACGACCTGAGCGAGCACTAGTGTGTTCTGATGAGAGGATGCATCAAAGTTTGCAGTAAGGCGGTGGCACCACAGAATTTTAAGCAACTGGCCCAAGGTTTCCAATATTTTCCTCACTAGTCATTACCATAATGTTCATCCGTACCTCTGCATTACTGATGCTAGTATGCGGCTTGTTCTTTTGTGACCTACAAGATTAGTTTGCTTTCCTAGGAGCTTGGGCTTGAGTTGGTCTTCAATAAATGAGCTTCAATTTCAGTACCTGCTTCTCAAAACTGTCTTGATCTTGTTAGATTTGAGAATGACCTCTGGGATGTTTACTTCTTAAGTTGTTAAACTAGATTTTGATAGTTGTAAATTGATAATGTTATTTGCAGTCTAGCATATTAGGAGTGAAGTAGTAAGGTCTTTAGATTAGATAAACACCACTCTTCTGGACCCTTTAGTAAATAAAGGAGAGTGTAATTCCAATCTCAAAGGATATCCCACTGTTTGTGCAAATACAATAGCCTAAAGATGAAATCGTCTAAGTACTGCATATATGTCTAACCTCCAATTATACGGCTAGCTCATTCTTCTGTTCATGGATTGATGGTAGATGATGATTTCCTGTTGGGTTTGGCCCTTGATGGTGGACGATGATTTCCAGTTGGGTTTGGCCCAGATGGTGATTTATAAATCTTCCTATACTTGCCCTGCTTCAGAATAGTTTGATTAGAGAATACATGTATAAAACACTGGGGAACAGAAACTCCATATCACAAGACTTACCAAATTAGCAAGAATGTGTCCTCTTGTTGATCTCAAGGTGTAGAACAGTGAGCTTTTATTGGACTTAACTGCGGTAAAGAAGTTAGAGTTTAGATCCATTGATATACTTGTTTACTAAAATGATGTAACTGCTTTGTGTAGGAAATCCTGGACTCAAAATAGATAAAACACGATTTGTTTCGGCTATTATATCATGAAAGAAGAAAATAGTACATCACATTCATTCATCAGTCATATTAGTAGTAACATACCTGCTTTTATAGCTTGAGCCATGGGGATGAAGTTATAATCATGTTGACATGCTGCCCATATTGTCCATACGAGAAGAAGATAGAGAAGGAGCTTTGTTCTCTTCATCTTCAGCATTGGAAAGTTGAAGGTGTGGGTGCAGTAGAAGGTGAACTTATAAGTGGGAAATCATTTCCAATATAAGGGGAGATTTTAAGTAGCATATAATTGGTAATTATTACTAATCTTGAAAACAATGAATGTTAGATAAAGTTGCTGGGGTATCCTATGCCATTTTATGCAACAAGTGATAAGATCAGGAATCTGGCTCTCTTCATTGTGAATTGACTTCTTGCTCAGTCATCATTGTGTCCATGATGATTCACAAGTCATTACATTATTCTTCCTTTTGAGTGCTCAACCATGTCGTTGCCTCCCCAGAAATGCGAATTGCCTTTTTGTTTTTATTGGGATAGTAGTCATTTGTTAATATTGCATCTTCAATTTAAGCTCCTGTTGCTGGTGCTAGTGGAGTTCTCTCATGCATCACGTCTCCTCAAGGGGTCGTTTGGTAGGGTGAAGAACAATAGTGCGGAATAAGGCGTATTAGTAATGCATGGATTAGTAATACAAGCATTAGTTATGCAGATGTTATTTCTTATCTACTGTTTGGTGTGGTGTATTAAAATTATAATGCATTGCATAAGTTTTAAGAAAAATAGTTGTTTACAAAAATGTCCTCCATATTCTCTAGCTTTAAGGAGCTTTATTGATAATTTTGTTTTTAACTACGCTAATACATGCATTAATAGCCATGGTTTTCTATGCATTACTTATGCATAGGATGATGTATAACTATATTAGTTATATACAGGTTGAAAAAATGTACCAAACAAGGTATTAGTAATGCATAGAGTTAATGCTTGCATTATTTTTTTTAATACCTCCTACTAAACGAATTCTAAGTCATCTGTGAAGAGAAAATACTTTATTTTCGGCACTTTATCCAAAAAAAAAAAAAAAAAACTGCTTCATTTTCTACTGAACTCTCTAAGTGAAAGGGAAAAGGAAATATGTATTTAGGATGGCGTCTTCCTGAAAGTTTCGGTCGTATGGAAGACGATAAACTTTCCCCTCCACCCCCTCTTTTCTCCCACTAGCAACCCTCTGCCAAAGGCAGGCCCATCTATCCCGGCCGGAATGATAAGGACTTATCCGAATGAAGCAGCATGCGAAATTAGGAAAGGTATTTCATCTATAATTTAAACTAAGGCATGGTTAGGTAGCTTTCATACTTGGAATGAATTTAATGAAGGAAAACAAAAATTTTAGTTGGATTGGTAAGCCTTGATTTTTGGTATACTGTGTGCATGAGAACACAAAATCAGTTTGCGATGTTGGTTACCAAAGACTCAAGATTATCACGAAAGGAAAACGAGCAGTTAATGTTTCGTCGACGTGTATTTCAAATTATAGCAACCTTTGAAATGCTGACCAAAATCAGACCCCGAGAGAATTCCCCTTAGGATGCGTGATGGTTAACGTGAGAACTTTTCGTAAGTGCTAATTCCAGATAAGATTTTTTCTCAAGAATACAAACAAATTGATTAAATTTGAGACGTTAGGAGTGTACTTTTCCAAGTGCTCGCTTTTAGTTACAATCTCAACTGCAAAGACTACATACTTATTGATCAAATTTGATGTGCTAGTTCAAACTTTCGCGGAAAGAGACAGGCTTAATTCGGTTTATTTGTTTCCAAAGCTGTAGATCAGGGGTTCGTGGATGACTATGTTGGGTTAGTCACCAAAGCGTTGTCAACCAAAGTTCCAATTGGGCCTTGGTCCAAGTTTTGAAAGAAGAAGTGATTTTTACCTAGCTATACTAAATTAGAAACTTATTTACCAATATTCTCTATATTTTGTAATTTTTAATAAGTATCTAAGTTTTTCTTACAAAATTGTGTAGATTTCTCCTTAAAAGGCTCACATCTCATTATTAGTGTCTTCAATTAAGGGATTCAATTCTATCCTTTCCTTTTTTTTCCCTTTCCTATTTCCTCTCCTTTTTTTTTACATCAAAATCCCTTACCTAGAATCTCCATCTTCTCTCTTCCCACCATTGACGATAACCTTATATTATTAAATCATTAATTGCATCATTCTTTTGTTGGGAGACCGGACAATATTGAAAATGAAGAAATATTCAGGAATTGTATGATAAATGTATCATAATTGTATATGAATTGTATAAGATATATCAATGCGAAAACATAATTGTATCATAATTGTATCTAACTTGTAGATGGTACATTAATATCCAAACTAATACCTTATACAATACTAATAAAGTAATATATAATTATCATATATTTGTGATATAAACTGTGAAACTCGTCACGAACTCACGACTATTCATATTTCAGATACAAATTTGATACAATTCTGAAAGTATTCTTACACAATTCTGATACAATTATGATACAACTTAAAACCGATTATAACTTAAACTAATACAATATCGTATTATATTTGTATTAGCGTTGTATCATATATTGTTTTAGGTACAAATTGTGATACAATTATGATACAATTTTAAATTATGATACAACTTTGATCTTCATCTTTTCCAAGTTTTAATTTAAAACATCCACCTAGAACCAAATCTAAATTTATCAAAATTGTCTTAGGTATTGACGTATCAAACACAACTCAGATACAATTATGATACATTTATCATAAAATCGTAATACAATTCCGAAACTTCTTCTTCCTCGAATTTCAATCAGAAATTCAACCCAAAACCTACTAAAGTTAACGAATCTCCCTTAAAATTGAGATATAAACTCTAAAGGATAACAGGTTATACGATCGCATAACAGGTATGCGGACCGCATAGTGGTCACATACCTGGACAGTTTCCTGTCCATTTTAAGGACAGCTATGTGGCCTAGAATGCGATCGCTTCACGAATGCGGGCCGCATAGTTGTCGCATTCTTGCCCCATGATTTTTGCGAGGGAGGTTATGCGACGCACTATGCGATCGCATAACAGGTATGCGGACTGCATAAGTGGTCGCATACCTGGCAAGTGTGGTTCCCATTTTGGCCCATCTGAAGGCCAACTATGCGACAGGAATGCGGACCGCATAGCAGGAATGCAATCCACATTCCTGACCGCATCTCTGTGTCGGGGCTCCTATTTTCTAAACTTAAAACCAGACCCCATGTTTTATAAAACACCCCTTCCCTTCATTTTTAACGATTTTCTGACCAAAAATAGAGAGAGAAGAAGAGATCTCTTGAGAGAGAAGGTTTCAACATCACCCAATTTGATTTTTCAAAATCCCTCAAGCCCGGAAACTATCGAGTTATTGTCATCTTCTTCACTCAAAGAGGTAAGTCTTCACCTTATTTCCCCAATTTCTCAGACTTTGTGTAAGAATGAAACACACATAGGTTGGTTCTTGAAAATGAAAAGTAAAATCTTGCATGCATGTGAGTTAAACCCCGTAATCTAGTAAAGGGAAAAACAAGTTTGGGTAATTATTATTAAAAGGGGGTTAGTAGTCTAAGGGGCCACATAGTGTTTGATAAAATGCTCAATTGGGTACAAGATTCCTAATTCTAAGTGAAATATGTCACATTGTGGAATAGATTGACGGTGCTAGACGGTCCGGTGAATTGTGATAGAAATTAAAAAGGGGATGACTCGGGGTATGTATTGCTAACTTTAATCTTCGTAGAGTCACCTTGTTGGTGTCCAAACATTCGGTATGAGTTTCTTGCTGAGTATATGTCAATTGATTGCCCGGTTTTGTTGAGGTGTGAGATTGCATTCTCTGATCTGTCTTATTCGATTATCATGATAATTGAAATTGTGAAAGGTGACTTCTATGTGATTACTCTAACATGTGCAAGGTTCGTTAAATGCTTGAGTATGTTGGTTTGAAAGAATGATAACAAACTCAAATGTGTAAATGTATCTAAGTGATAAGGGCTATGTAACAAGTGATGAAGGGGAATTGTGAATTGATCTAATTGAACTAGATGGCCATGGAAACATCGTATATGACTCATTGTTGGCAAGGTTTACTGTGGCTTAATTTCATATGGATTGTTGGTTGTAATGAATTTACATTCTTGTTTATGAGCATCTTTGTGGTTGAATTAATGGATGATAAAGACTATTGTGAACACATGATTGGTTGGGTGTTATGAAATTATACTCTTGATGATATGAAACCCTGTGATTGAATTGTGGGTTGTTATTGTTTGCCATGAAATGTGATGGTCCGGTGGGATCGGGTTGCATGCCGCAACAAGAAGTAATAAGGGTAGAGAGGTAACAAGGGTGGAGTGTAAACTGTACGGTGGAATCGGGTTGCATGCCGCAACAGAAATGTAAGGTGGGATCGGGTTGCACGCCGCAACACGTAGTAATAAGGGTGGAGAGGTAACAAGGGTGGAGTGTAAAAGGAAATGTGATTGTGATGAAACGAGAATCTGTGAGGCTCTCAATTGTACTTGTTTTCTATATCACTGTACACTATGTGTTGGATCCTTTAACTGCTTTCTATTTGTGCATCTTTTGATTTTACTTTCAATAAAGTTTGTTCATACTTACTAGTACTATTCCACAGTATTAACGTCCATTTTGTCGGGGGCGCTACATCTTTTATATGGATGTAGGTGGGTCCATAGCAGGTAGCTCAGCTCGCCGTTAGTGGTGCCTCCTCCTCATCTTTCAGCAAGTACTGGTGAGCCCCTCTTTCTCCCGGGGCCGTGTGTAATTCATGTCATCTCTTTTGAGTATGTTATGTATTGTAAGGTATAGCCGGGGCCTTGTTGCCAGCAAGTATTATATAAACTCCTAGTATTCGTAGAGGCTTCGTAGACATGATGTGGGTGTATATATGTATTTTGGGTAGTAACTGTATGTATTCGGAATCGTGGTCCGTATTGGAAAGTTATGTATATATTGTGTATATTTTGGGAATCAATGGTTGAAATGCTAAAAGAGAAACGAACTTAAGTTTGTAAATCCACGCTTAAATCCTAAGTTATTATTTCATATGGAATATGGTGCATTGTATATAAGGGGGAAACGCGTTGGGTAGGAAAGTCAATCCAGGTCTGCTTGACCGGGTTCACCCGGTTAGGTGCCGGTCTCGTCCCTCGATTTTGGGGTGTGACAAACTTGGTATCAGAGCCTAAGGTTTTAAAAGTGTCCTAGGATGTCTCAGAGCCTTGTCTAGTAGAGCCCTTCTTATCGGTGTGTTGTCGACCACATCTATAATTAGGAGGCTGCATGGACATTTAGGANATTGCTATTCTATATCGTGCGATGTGGTGGAAGGTGAGGTTGTCTATCTCTAACTCGTGCATTGTTCCAATTTTCAGTAAATAGCACCCAAGAAGAGAGCCCGACTCGGCCTAGAGGCCAATGCCACCCCAGGAGTGGCCGTGAATTCTTTATCTGATGGTGCGGGTGAGAATGATCCACCGACCCTGAATCTGCCTGACTCTTCCATCCCAGACCAGGATATTCCTATTCCCGCTCTAGCGGAGGGTGCTACAGTCCCTCCCGCTGATGTTCTTGATCCTTCTTCAGTCCCAGCTTCCGGTCCCCGTATTTCTAATGGGGACCGGAGCTATTCAGATGTTGACCCAGATAGCGGCCTCCCAGGCCCAAAGATCACATGTTTCCCCTGCATCCTCTAGCGAGCAAGGGGATTCTTCGGAATCCAGGGTCAACCAGTTTCTGCGGTTAGCCCCTCCAGAGTTCATAGGCACCGACCCAGAGGCTGATCCTCAGGAGTTTATTGATGAGATATACAAAACCCTCTGAGTTATAAGGGCTACTGATACAGAGGGGGTTGAGTTGGCTTCCTATCGCTTGAAGGGATCGCCATATTCGTGGTTTGAAATGTGGGAGAGTTCCCGTGGAGAGGAGAGCCCTCCGGCAAAGTGGGATGAGTTTGTTGATGCCTTCATGGATCATTTATTTCCTGTCGAGACTTTGACGACCCATGTTGCGGAGTTCGAGATCCTTAAGCAGGGAAACATGAGTGTGTGGGAGTATCATATGGAGTTTGTGCGCCTGTCCAAATATGTTGTTCACATGATGCCGACTATGGAGGCCAGAGTTCGACGGTTTGTTCAGGGCCTTGGAACCTTGGTTGTTAATGAAGCTGCTACATCTGCCTTGCATTCGGATATGAATTATGGGAAAATAGTGGGATTCGCCCAGGCTATAGAGGCTCGGAAATTGAAAATAAGGATGGTAAGAGAGAGCAGTAGTAGGGCCCGGTCAGCGGGCAACCCTGGGATCTTAGTTGGAGGTGTGAGATCAGACCTTGGGAGAGGATCATCAGGGCCATCTCAGTCATATGCTCAGTTCTCAGCCAGTGCATCGTCATTAAAGCACAATTATCAATAGGGAGGTCATTTTTGAACCGGTTCAGATAGCAAGAGGTTCCATCAGTCGGGTCGTTCAGGTGGGAGGTTCCAGCAACAGCGGAGGGTCTCATGCCCTAAGTGTGGGAGATTTCATACTGAGCCTTGTTACTTGGATATTTCGGTATGCTATAGATGCGGAGTGAGGGGCCATGTTCAACGAGATTGTCGTGCGCCCAGTCAGGGCACAGGTAGGGGTGCTGCTCATCCCTCCAGTTCATCAGCCGCTACGTCCTCAACACGCCCTGCAGCACCAGCAGGGCACGGAGCAGCTAGGGGTAGAGCGCGGGGTCAAGGGGGACCCAGTCGATTTTATGCTTTGAGTGGTCGCCAGAGCATCGAGGCTTCTCCAGATGTTGTCACAGGATTTTGACTGTTCAGTCTCATGATGTTTATGCTCTTATTGATCCCGGGTCTTCCTTGTCATATGTTACTCAATTTATTGCTTCAAGTTTTGGGATAGAACCCGAACAACTTCACGAGTCGTTCTATGTGTCGACTCTGGTTGGTGATTCTATCACGGTCGTGCGGGTCTATAGAAATTGTGTTGTCACGGTGCGTGGTCGGGATACCACGACCGATCTTATTGAGTTAGAAATGGTAGGCTTTGTTGTAATTATGGGGATTGATTGGCTCTATTCATGCTGTGCTAAACTCGACTCCCAAACCAGGATTATGAAGCTTGAGTTTCCAAATGAATCAGTTATCGAATGGGAGGGGAATAATGTTGTTCCAAGAGGTAGATTTATTTCCTACCTTAAAGCCTTTAAGATGATCAGAAAGGGGTTCATCTACCATTTGGTCCGGGTTGCGGACACCACTTCAGAGGTGCCTTCTCCCGAATCTGTGCCTGTTGTGGATGAATTTCTTGAAGTATTTCTGGACGAGCTTCCTAGGATTTCACTAGATAGGGAGATCAATTTCGGGATTGATGTATTTGAAGATACGCATCCAATATCTATTCCACCTTACCGAATGGCGCCAACAGAATTGAGAGAGTTAAAAGAACAATTGAAAGATCTATTAGAAAAAGGTTTCATTTGGCCAAGTGTGTCGCCTTGGGGCGCACCGCTTCTTTTTGTTAGAAATAAAGACGGATCGCTTCGGATGTGTATTGATTATCGGCAGCTCAACAAGGTCACCATCAAGAACAAGTATTCATTGCCTCAGATAGATGATTTGTTCGACCAGTTGCAAGGTGCTAAGTTCTTCTCAAAGATCGATTTGCGGTCTGGGTATCGTCAGTTAAAAATCAGGGAGCAGGATATTCCTAAGACTGCCTTCAGGACTCGATATGGGCACTTTGAATTTATGGTAATGTCTTTTGGGCTAACCAACACCCTAGCAGCTTTTATGGATCTTATGAATCGGGTTTTCAAACCATTTCTCGACTCCTTTGTGATTGTCTTCATTGACGATATTCTTGTTTATTCGGGGAGTCAGGAAGATCATGCTAATCACCTCAGGACAGTTCTGCAGACTCTTCTTCTGCACCAATTGTATGCAAAGTTTTCAAAATGTGAGTTTGGCTAGAATCAGTCATCTTTTTGGGCCATGTTGTTTCCAGGGAGGGGATTCGGGTTGACCCCCAAAAGATTGTAGCGGTGAAGGATTGGCCTAGGCCAACGACCCCGGCAGAAATTCATCTTGGGTCTAGCTGGGTATTATCGGAGGTTCGTGGAGGGATTCTCTACTCTCGCCTCCCCATTGACTAAGCTGACGCAGAAAGTAGTTAAGTTTCAGTGGTCCGATGTATGTGAAAAGAGTTTTCAGGAATTAAAGTCGAGATTGACTTCGGCACTAGTGTTGACCTTGCGAAAGGTTCAGAGGTATTTGTGGTTTATTGTGATGCTTCAAGGGTTGGTTTGGGGTGTGTATTGATGCAATGTGGGAAGGTAATAACATATGCTTCTAGACAACTCAAGAATCACGAGAAGAATTATTCGACGCATGATTTGGAGCTTGCGGCGTTTGTGTTTGCATTAAAAATCTGGCGGCATTATCTTTATGGGGTCCATGTGGACGTGTTCACAGACCACAAGAGTCTTCAGTATTTATTCAAGCAGAAGGAGTTGAACTTAAGGCAGTAGAGGTGGTTGGAATTGCTCAAGGACTATGATATGAGTATTTTGTACCATTCAGGGAAGGCTAATGTGGTAGCCGACGCTCTTAGTCGGAAATTCATGGGTAGTTTGGCACATTTGGAAGCCAGTCAGAGGCTTTTGGCTCGAGAAGTTTATCAGTTGACTAGTCTTGGGGTCTGTCTTTCGGCCTCAGATGAGGGGAATATCGTGGTGGGTAATGAAGCGGAATCTTCGCTTGTAGCAGAAGTCAAGGGAAAGCAATTCAGGGATCCGACTTTGGCACAATTGAGGGAAACAATTTTGAATCACAAGACTTCAACATTCTCACTCGACAATAATGACGGTGTCCTGCGGTGTCAAGAGAGGCTATGTGTTCCAAATGTGGATGATCTCCGGGAAGGGTGATGGTAGAGGCTCACAATTCCAGGTATTCAGTACACCCAAGTTCTACGAAGATGTATCATGATATCAGAGAGATTTATTGGTGGAATGGTATGAAGAGGGGTGTGGCGGACTTTGTGGCTAGGTGTCCGACTTGTCAGCAAGTGAAAGCCGAGCATCAGAGGCCTGGTGGATTGACGCAGCTTATGGAAATACCGATGTGGAAATGGAGATGACCAATATGGACTTTGTGGTGGGGTTACCTCGCACTCCACGTAGGTTCGACTCGATTTGGGTGATAGTGGATCGACTCACGAAGTCGGCGCATTTCTTACCAGTCAAGTCCACCGATACTGCAGAACAGTACGCTCAGTTGTATATCAAAGAAATAGTCAGGCTCCATGGCACTCCAGTTTCTATTATCTCGGATCAAGGGGCTCAGTTCACAACTAACTTTTGGAAGAAATTTCAGCAAGGTTTGGGTACTCAGGTAAATCTCAGCACAGCATTCCATCCACAAACTGATGGGCAGGCAGAGCGGACTATTCAGACGCTTGAAGATATGTTGCGGGCTTGTGTATTATATTTCAAGGGTATATGGGATGAACACTTGCCTCTTATAGAATTTTCTTATAATAACAGTTTCCATGCAAGTATTCAGATGGCCCCATTTGAGGTGTTGTACGGAAGGAGGTGTAGATCTCCGATCGGATGGTTTGAGGTTGGTGAGGCAAAATTGCTAGGACCGGATCTTGTGCACCAAGCTATGGGAAAAGTTAGAGTCATTCAGGAGAGGATGAAAACTGCTTAGAGTCGTCAGAAATCCTATGCGGACGTTCATCGAAGAGATTTGGAGTTCCAAGTAGATGATTGGGTATTCTTGAAGGCGTCTCCCATGATGGGAGTAATTCGTTTGGGAAGAAAGGAAAATTGAGCCCTAGGTATGTCGGGCCGTATCGGATTGCTCAAAGGATAGGACAAGTGGATTATATGCTGGAATTACCCCCTGAAATGTCATTAGTGAACCCGGTGTTCCATGTGTCTATGTTGAAGAAAGTGGTTGGAGATCCATCAGCTATCGTGCCAGTTGAGACTATTGAGGTTGATGAAAAATTATCGTATGAAGAGGTTCCGGTTGCTATTCTATATAGGCAAGTCCGTATATTGATGAACAAAGAAATTGCTTCAGTTAAAGTGTTGTGGCGAAGTCTGCAAGTTGAGGAAGCCACGTGGGAAACGGAAAATGAAATGAAAGAAAAATATCCCCATTTGTTTGAATAAGTCTAGTAATGATCGTGCGAATTGTCATTTCTAAGCAATTATATGTTATGTTCAGTTTTGTGCAAAAACACTCCATTTTCCCCTAATTCCTCTACTATTGTAACTTCTCAAGTTGTGCCAAAATTGTGTATGTTGTGACTATTTGAGTAATGTGCAACCCCTTGGAGTGAATGAAATTATGTAAAACTCATGTGATGGTTAAATGATTAATTGAAATGTAGATTGGTAATTATTAATTGAAGTGTAGATTGGTAAGGGTTAATTGAAGTGTATATGGCATGTTGAAGTAATTGAATTATATGGGACTTATCGAGGCGACCAAATTATGTGCAAGACCATGAAATAACTAATTATGTGTGGAATTGGTTAGGAACATGTTTCGGGGACTCTCTGACAGGTAGATAGGCCTAATTACAAAAGAAACTCTGGAAAAAATTTCAGAAAATAGCGGAGTTAGTAAAAAAAATAAAAAATTGGGGGTTGGCATATTGTGTTTTCAAAACCAAATGATTTTCGGATCCTCATTCGAGGACGAATGATTTTAAGTGGGGGAGGATGTAAAGACCCGTAAAATTTCTATGTCTAAAATAATTCCCGAATAGGTCCCTATGGTGTTATAACTGTAGAAATTCTTAAAACGGTCCTATTTTGAGTAAAAAGTATCCCAGAACTTGAAAGATTAAATTTTTCAGAAAATGCACGTTATGCGACGCACTATGTGATCGCATAACAGGTATGCGGACCGCATAGTGATCACATACGTGGACAATTTCCTTTCCATTTTGAGGATAGCTATGCGGCCTAGAATGCAATCGCATTTCACGAATGTGGGTCGCATAGTTGTCGCATTCTTGTCCCATGGTTTTTGTGAGGGAGATTATGCGACGCACTATGTGATCGCATAACAGGTATATGGACCGCATAAGTGGTCGCATACCTGTCACACCTCCTTTTTCATACGCCCCCAAAAGGGGTACGGGAGTTTTTCCACTTAAAGTGA
>ML376149.1:34531-48724 GCA_005239525.1 Nicotiana knightiana | reverse complement strand
TTAGTCGATTCACAAATAATCCCAACAAACATCACTGGGTGGCAATGAAACGAGTTCTGGGATATTTGGAATATACCCAAGATTACGCTTTGCATTATAATAAATATCCTGCGGTTATCGAAGGATATAGTGATGCAAATTGGATAACCGGCTCAACAGAAACAAAGTCCACAAGTGGATATGTTTTTACTGTTGGCAGTGGAGCAGTATCTTGGAAGTCTTCCAAACAGACGTGCATCGCTCGCTCTACAATGGAATCAGAGTTTATAGCTTTGGATAAGGCCGGTGAAGAAGCTGAATGGCTTCGAAATTTCTTAGAAGACATTCCGTTCTGGCCAAAACCTTTGGCTCCTATATGCATACATTGCGATAGTGAGGAGCAATAGGACGGGCAGGGAGCGTTATGTATAATCGGAAAGTCTCGTCATATACGGCGAAGACATAACACCGTTAGACAACTACTTTCTAGTGGAATTATCACTATTGATTATGTAAGATCAAAGGATAATGTGGCGGATCCGCTTACAAAAGGCTTAACTAGAGAGGGAGTTGAGAAATCATCTAAGGGAATGGGACTATGGCCGAGGACAAGTCATCATGGCGGTAACTCTACCTAGAATTTTGGATATTCCGAGATCTAGGTTCAAGGAGCTCAAACAAAGTTGTGATTGATCGGTTCAACATTGTCAAAGTAAAAATTTTTTTTGGTCCCTTCTAGTGATGAAGACAATGTATAGTAACAAGGATAGAACTTTACACGTTCTTTAATGATTACCTAAGTTTGAAGTGGTGTTAATCTAAAAGATTACACGTTTAGGAATCACCTATGTAAGTGTGAAGTGAAGCCGCTTCAATGAGAATTCTGTACTGATTGACCGAGTATATCTGACATATGTTCACTACGGAAAGTTCAAAGGAAAACCTACTTATCCAGATGCAATTAATCCTTACTTGCAAATCACACATCATCCATCTATGATCATTCTTGTTACAGTCATTCCCATTCATGTGGGGGATTGTTGGACTTTAAGCATTGGGCTTAAAGACTTTAAGCATTGGGCTTAAAAGTCTAAGAGTGTGAATTGGGAAATGGTGGGAAATAAAATGGAGGGAAATGAAAATTTGAATCAAGTGAGCTTTTGTCATGAACTTTGTACCACATTGGTGAAAGACAACTACACTTGTGTGTATAAATATAGGATCACTTCTTAGAGCTCTTAAAAGGAGTTGAAGAGGATGTATCCTCGCGCCGTCGTCGTCGCTTGCTCGGCTTCGGCTTCGGCTTCAGATTCGGCTTCAGATTCAGATTCGGATTCGGATTTGGATTTGGATTTGGATTTTTCAAATGATCGATCGATAAGATTATTTTTTGGACAAAGTTTATTTAATAATTCATTAAATGTCAGTCAGTTCATTAACGGAATTAACTGAAATCCAAAAAATGTTGCTTTTGCTGAACGTTGTTTTCCTTCCTGCACAGACACTTAACATACATCACACCTCTTCCAATAATTGCCTATAAATTTTGAGGCATGGCTTCTTTTTTCACTGACTTAAAAAAAATCGAGAATTTTATTCTGAATACTGTACTCTACTTCGAAGTCTCTCTCTCTCTCTCAAATTCGTAAGTGTGAGTTTGCCCCGTTCTTTGAGTTTGTTGGTATCCTGCATTTTGTATTGCCACTGTTGCAGGAAGGTTATTCCGTTTCATCCTGGGAGGATTTAAACCATTACCTTGGCAACTTGTGAGGGGTTAAAATTCCTTAAGGACACACAAGGAAATTGTGGACTCGAAATATTTCTTATCATTTATATATTTTCTGTTTCTTCTAACCGTTCTTCTGATTTTTCTAGTTTTAACACAGAGGCGATAATAAATACTACAAACAATCGGCTAAAAGAAATATATTTCTGTTTTGAATGAAATAAAACAATGTCTATGAAATTAAGAGAAGACTCCAGGAATCTGCGGACACCAGCAGATCTACCTCGTGTCTCCGAGTGATGATTACCGCTACTAAAATCTCCTAAATCTGACCTGTACCCGAATTTGGACAAAAGAGTGCAGAGTGTAGTATCAGTACAACCGAACCTATGTACTGAGTAAGTGTCGAGCCTAACCTCAGAGAAGTAGTGACGAGTCTAGGACAAGACACCACATAAAACCTGGACATCAAAAACATGCTAACAGGAAATAATGACAATTAAAGAATGTAACTAGTAATTAATAGGAAGGGAGAATACGATGGAGAATTTTTCATTCTCTTTTTTTCATAAGGAATGGGGATAACAGTAAGACAAACACAGACAGTGATCAACAATAATATTAGCAATTAATAATCGAAATGGAATTTGCACGACATCACCCTTCGTGCTTTTACTCTTAGCCTCACCAAATAATAATTAGAATACACGGCATCACCCTTCGTACTTTTACACCCATCCTCACCAGATTATAATTAAGAATGCACGGCATCACCTACGCCCAAGTCCTATATTTTACTGCGGACCTCCTGGGATCATCGGAACACAAATCCGGATCCGTTTACTCAAAATATTGACCAGAGTCAACTAAAACCAAAATTTTAACTCTAAAATTACTATTTCTCATATTTTCACATAAAAAATTTTCCGGATTCACGCCCGGAAAATTTGGTTTTAGTTGACTTTGGTCAATATTTTGAGTAAACGGATCCGGATCTGTGTTCCAAAGATCGTAGGGGGTCCACAGTAAAATATGGGACTTGGGCGTATGCCCGAAATTGAATTCCGAGGTCCCTAGCCTTAGAAAATAATTTTTGAAGAAAAACTGTTGTGCTGGTTTTTAAAGGAAATAAATAAATGAATTAATGTTTGAACTCATTGGTATCGGACCCGTATTCTGATTCAGGAGACCGGTACAAGTTTGTTATAATATTTAAGTCCTATATGTGAAATTTGATGAGAACCAGAGTTGGTTTGACGTGATTCGGACATCCGGTTGAAAAGTTAGGAATTTGAGTGTTCTTGAGAAAATCTTGAGTTTTGAGGTTAAATTTGTAATTTTTGATGTTATTTTGATGATTTGATCGCACGAGCAAGTGTGATGTTAGGCGCCATCACGATCCCTAAGGTTGAGAATTTGGGTCGTGAAAATAGCTTAGGAATGTCATAATATCAACGACATAACTGTTGAAAAGCTTACTTGATATATTATCATATCATTATACACATTTTAGAAAGAACAAAGAACATCGTGTAATAGGATATATGTAGCAGTATATTTATCTTGGACTGATTGACAACGATATGGAAGTTGCAAGGTCTAATGATCATAACTTGACTCTCCCCCTCTCTTTTATGTTATGTCGTTGATGCTTTCAACATTTACAGGACGATTTTGGCCCAGGGCATACGATAAGACTGCAATAAAATGCAACAGGAGGGAGGCAAATACTAATTTTAACCTAAGCACATATGAAGGAGAAATAAGTTCGAATGTTGATAATGGAGGTAGTATAAATAGGTTGTACCACAAATTTTATTGAACGTACAAGAGGNTAAAAGGGGGGGGGGGGGGGTGAATTGTTGACTTAGTCGACTAACACAAGTATTAATTGACTGATCACAGTGCAGAATGAAAGAAAGCAGTAAAGAAGAGAAAATAACACAAAGCGATTTATACTGGTTCGGTACCGTTGTGGTACTTACATCTAGTTTCCCTTGGTTCGCAAGGGTTCCCTTAAGATCTCTGAAAAAGTTACAACGCAGATGGTTTTTACGCATTCACCACCAACGAACAGTATCAACACTTGAGTTCTGAGTAATTGACACAACTCTCTTTTGTGTTCTAGATCTTCCTATCTTTTGAGACACTAATAACTAAAGATTACAATGTTTGGACTAATAAGTAGACATACTTAGAATAGAATGTGTGTAGTTGCGCAAAACTTCTTCTTAAGAGTATCAGCCATCTTATAGGAGAGAAAAGAGCCATTGAGTCTTCAGCAAAATCAGAGGCATGAGATCTTTGCAAAAAAGGATTTGACCCAAGGGGTGCCTCTTCGAATCCTTCTCTTTGAAGAGTCCAGATTCTATTGTGACTTTCCTTGTCACAACTTGAATTAAGGGGCCATTCACGCCTGGAGTGAGCTTAATTATGGACACAGAATAATTGTTGGCGGGCTTCTTGATTTGAGTATCCATGATTGGCAATCTGAGTTCCTTTGATTGAGGATGAATAAATTTACTTCTCCTGATTGACCATTAATGTAGCAACAACATCTTCATTCTATCCATATTTTCTATTTCGAATAGCAATTGCATCTTGCTGAGCATTTCCATTCTTTCCTATTTCGAATCCTCTAGTAATCGCATCTTGCTGAGCATTTTCATTCTTTCCTTTTTGTTAGTCCTGCAAATATAACATAAGATAATATTGTCATCCTTGAAACTTAAACTTAAACCTATCAATCTCCTCATTTTTGATGATGACAATCAAAGAAGGAGTAAACAGTAACTTAAGATACTTCCCTTTAAAGGTGTTGCTCCCATTGAGTTGTGTTGCTCCCCCTGAGATTATGTTGTTTACATCTCCCCCTGAATAACTGTAATAGCAAGTCCTCCTGCTGGTGTTTACTCATATTTTTCTCCCCCTTTGACATCAATAAAAAAGGAAAGAAAAGCACACAGAATAATATAGGATAAAATGTACATACTAATAAGGTGGTTAGAGCAGCAGACGTAGTGCCTTCAGCAAAGGCTTAGTTAGTATAGACCCAAAAAACATTGTCTAAGAGAAACCACCAACAATAATAAGCATAAGCAAAATAAATTCTTTGTCATAACATCACGGCCAAATGCATTAACTTCTTCACAGGAAGTATTTGAGGGTGTTGATCACTTTGGTGCAGAAGGAGCCATAGGAATTTTCAACGTCCTTGATGAGTTTTTCCATCTTTTCACTCATAGAATTGAAAGACATGGTTCCTTGTCTCCGTGTGGCTCCTATGTCCATCCTGAGCTTGGCCACATATGTACCTGTCTCCTTGGCGACGTCCCTAATTTTATCTACCTGTTCTTTCATCTCAACAAGTAGCAACTTGGCTCCATCAAGGTAATGTTGAATTTGTTGAAGATTCTGAGAGGCTGTCGACTGAGAAGCTAGTTGATCATTTTGGACTTCAACTGGTGCTGGAGCACGTTGAACCTTGGCTTGCCTAACCCATCCATCATCACCTAGAATGTACCCCATCATTGAAAAAGTTGTCTTATCATAAATACTGGTGATGTACTTGGGTGTAAAGGGTGCCAACTCTACTTTCATGACTCTTAGAATATGAGAGATGAGAAGACCATAGGGAAGACATGAAGCAGAGGAGGATATATCCCTGATACTCTCAAGCATATAATAACGAATCCACACAAACCAATCAAGACGTTTATTATTAACCAGACAGTAGAGGACAAAGACATCTCTAGTGGACAAACTTCAAAGGAACCTAGATCTGGGAAGGAGAGTAGTGGAAATCATGTGGGCCAAGACACGGTGTTTAAACTTAAGATTTTTGGGGACAATGTCAGGGGGGTTATCAGACAGAAAAAAAAATTCTTCATCAAAGGACACTTCAAAGTCTTTGGGCCAAGAATTTTGGATAAACACATCATACCCACTAAACTTGGCGGAAAATATCTTTTCAAATTGGTAAGTAGTCCAAAACAATTCTAGTCCTTAAAATCATAGATTCCAAATCATCTTTATCATTCACGAAAAAATTTGCATAAAACATTCAAATAGGTTCTTCATACACAGAGTTTCTAATTGTGTCAAATGAAGGGGAAAGGTGCTGAAAATCAAATATTGCAGTCACATCACAATGAAGGATTTTCATAAGAGAGAGACCTACAGAGCGTCCATAAGCCATGGATTTTGACTTGTAGGACTCAAACCTTTCCTTTTCACTGGGGCCGCAGAAGATTAGCTTGTCCTCAGGACCCAATTCCAAGCATTCCACCTTACCCTTACTGCATGCAGCCTTTTTGAGGGTTTGCTCCATGGGTCTCTTACCGGCCTTTTTCTGGCTAATAGGAGGATTTTCATATGATTCGCTGCTTTCATTATCTGTTCTGAGAAAATATGAGTCAATGGACGACTCCACATCTACAGGCTCTTCAGTGTTAAGAGGTTTTTCAAACCTTCGACTGTGTCTGGTTGCAGAGGAGGGATTTCTTTTGGCCATGGTGTGAAGTATTGTTAGGTACAGAATGAGAAGAGTATTGGAGACAGAGGGTTTTTATCGAAGATTTTGAGAAGAGCGAAGAGACGCCTTGGTTAATGTAAAGGCCAAGTTCAGACGGAAGTGATGGTTCAGAAGTGACTGATCGGCGGTACTTGCAATAATTATGCTAATACATAAAAGTAATTAGATCACATAAAAGTAAGGAAATAAAGTATTCTAGTATAAGGTAAAATATTGTAAGAACTCAAGGAAATATTTGATTTACAAATTTGGCACAATGCCAATCTTTTTCGGAGAAGGCAGAATCTTTCTTCCAAAAGAGGTTTTGTAAAAATATCAGCAAGTTGAGAATCAGTACTAACAAACTCTAAAACAATGTCATCTTTTGCTACATGATCACGGATAAAATGATGTTAATTTCTATATGCTTTGCTCTAGAATGATGCACATAATTCTTTTGATAAACTGATAACACTAGTATTGTCACAAAAAATAGGAGTAGATGTAAGAGATAAATCATAATCAAGAAGTTGGTGCATAATCCATAGAACTTGAGTATAACAGCTTCCAACGACTAGGTATTCTGCCTCAGTCGTTGATAGTGCAACATAATTTTGTTTCTTGTTGTGCCAAGATACTAATGCATTTCCTAACAATTGACATGTCCCACTGATACTCTTCCTATCAATCTTGTCTCCTGCAAAATCAACATCTGAAAAGCCTCTTAGAGAGAAATTTTTAGAGTGATCATACCATAGTCCTAGCTCAGATGTACCAATTAAATATCTAATAATGTGTTTAACAATAGAGAGATGGGATTCCTTAGGAGCCGACTGAAATATAGAACATTTGCATATACTAAATATGATATCTGGTCGACTGACAATTAAATATATTAGAGATCCAATCATCCCTCTATACATGGTTTCATCAACCAGTTTTCCATTTCTGTCTTTATCTAGCACGATAGTTGGACTCATTGGGGTGCCAATAACTTTGAAATTTTTCATCCCAAACTTTTTGATGAGCTCCTTGGTATACTTGGTTTGGCAGATGAAAATCCCTTTAGGGGACTGCTTGATTTGAAGCCCAAGGAAGAAGGTCAGTTCTCTCATCATGCTCATTTCAAATTCTCCTTTCATGGAAAGAGAAAATTCTTCACAAAGAACAGAGTTAGGGCTACCAAAGATAATATCATCTACATAAATTTGAGTAATAAGATTACCTGAATTGGATTTCTTAATGAAAAGGTTTGTATCGATATTACCTCGTTTGAAATCTTGATTTAGAAGGAAAGAACTTAACCTTTCATACCATGATCGAGGAGCTTGTTTGAGACCGTATAGGGCTTTAGTCAGCTTGTATACATGATTTAGAAAAGTGGCATTTGCAAAACCAGGTGGTTGATTCTAGTATACTTCTTCAGAGATATAACCATTTAGGAACGCACTTTTAACATCCATTTGAAATAATTTGAATCCTTTCTGAGCAGCGAAGGCGAGTAGTATTCGAATGGATTCAATTCTTGCCATAGGCGCAAAGATTTCATCATAGTCGATTCTTTCCTGTTGAGAATAACCTTGAGCCACCAATCTTGCTTTATTCCGAACAACTTGACCTGATTCATTTAATTTGTTTCTGAAAACTCACTTAGTTCTAACAACAGAAGAGTTTTGAGGATTTGGAACTAATTCCCATACTTTGTTTCTTTCAAACTGATCTAATTCTTCTTTCATAGGACTAATCCAATGAGAATCCTTTAGAGCTTCATCCACTTTCTTGGGCTCAATTTGAGAAATGAGAGCTACATGAGATTTGTTCTTTTGAGGTCTCCTTGTAGTTATGCCCTCCTGCGGATCTCCTATAATGAATTTGTGAGGATATCCCAATTCACTCTTCCATTCATTTGGAGTATTTACAGGACCCTGTCTTCGGTAGTCGACTGATCTGGCTAGGGTAGGTCAAGATCTTCTGGTGGTACTTCAGTTGATTGAGTCTGTTGATTAGATGACTCATTTTGATGATCCTTACCTACAATAACTGACTCAGGAGCACAAGAAATTTCCTCATCTTCAAGAATATGTTCATTCCTTGGGCGAGGGCTAGTAATGATGAGGTAGAGAGTTTTTCACGATCATGGTTCTTGCCATATCATGCAAGGTTCTGTTTTTACGCTCAACTACTCAATTTTGCTGTGGTGATCTTGGTGAAGAGAAGTTGTAAGAAATTCCTTGATTGTTGCAAAAAATTTCCAAAGCTTTGCTTTCAAACTCTCCTCCATGATCGCTTCTGATGGTAAAGATGTAGAATCCCTTTTCTCGTTGAACCTTCTTACAGAAAACTTCAAAATTCTTTAGAGCATCAAATTTATGACTAACAAACATAACCCAGGTAAATATAGAGAAATAATCTACAATAACAAAATCATATTTCTTACCTCCTATACTAGCAGTTCTAGTATGACCAAACAAATCCATATGCAGTAATTGAAGAGGTTTAGAGGTGGAAACAAAGTTTTTGACTTTGAAAGAGGAGCGAGTTTGTTTTCCTAGTTGACATGCATCAAAGATATGATCTTCTGAAAAATCTAGTTTTGGGAGACCAATAACAAGATTATGTTTAGACAGTTTTTGAATAGTATGCATGCTTGCATGTCCAAGTTTTCTATTCCAAACTCATTGATCTTCAATCATAGAAGCAAGACAGATTTGATCCCCAAATTTTTCTAAGTTTTTTATAGTGTAGACATTTCTGTCTCTATTACCTGAGAGAATGATATTACCCGATTCGTCTTCTATAAACCAACCATATTTCTTAAAACGAACCTCATAATCGTTGTCACATAGTTGACTGATGCTGAGAAGATTATAGCCAAGTTCATAAACTAAGTAGAGTTCATCTATGTCACATGTTGATCTTAAAGGAACTTTTCCAACACCAATAACAATTCCTTTGGATTTGTCACCAAAAGTAATTGTCCCTCCATCTAGCTTGGTGACTAATTTGAATAGTTGTTTGTCACCCGTCATATTTCTGGAACACGCGCTGTCGAGATACCATTTTCCTTTTTGATTTTTCTTGTGATGTTCCTGCAAAACAAGATTACTCATTTTTAGGTACCCAAGCCTGCTTGGGTCCTGAATGGTTAAACCGTTGAGTGTTAGTTTGATTTGAAGATTTTGGTCTCCAAACACATCTCCTGTTGTTTTTGAACCTGCAATGATTTGAGGTGTGACCTCTTTCACCACAATAAGATCAAGATGAGCTGTTAGAGTTACCAGTACTTTTTTAAGCTCTAATTTTGTTCCTACAATTGTTAGTACTGTGGCCATTTTTACCACAAAAAGAACAAGCGATTTTCTTTTTGTGATGAGCAGTCTGATTTGACTTGACTGGACTGAGACTTGTGGTCTTTTGCAAGCCATTCAATTGAAGCTTAAGTTCATTGACTTCATCTTGAAGCATATCATGCTCAATTTCACACACTTCTAGTTTTAGGGCCCAGTCTTTCTTCTCTCTCTCTCTCTCTCTTGACTCTTCTGAGCTAATTTACTACTCTTTCTATGTCTGCAAGAGCAATATCAACAAATTCTTGAAGTTCATAACAATTAGGCATAAAGTAGTACATACCTCACTAGTTCCTTCATCTGACATTGAACGAGGTTCTCTTGAGTCGTCTTCCTCATCTTTGCTATATGCTATTAGCCCAAGTTTGTCCTGAATCTTCATTGTCACTTAGATCCATGAAACATATGTTAGAAATTTCCTCGTGATCAAATTCTTCCTCATCACTCCACGCTCTGAAGGCTTTCTTCTTTTGCATGTTTCTGCTAAGTTTCTTCTTTATTTCCGGACAGTCAGCTTGAATGTGTTCAAACTTTCCACATTCGTAACACCTTCCGTTATTTTTCCTTCCTTTCCTGAAGTTGGACTTACCTCTTCTGTTATTTATGTTTCTTCTCATCATGCTGGTTATGACTTGAGAGAGCATTGCAATGTTTTTATCTTGTTCTCCTCCTCCTTCTTCCTCTTCATTTTCTGGTTTAGCCATAATTGCCTTAAAAGTAACAGTTTTCTTATTCTCTTGAATTTGTCTGTAAAGATGAGTTTTCTGAAAAGCAATTAGATCACCTCTGAGCTCATCGTAGGAAATTTTGTCCAGATCTTGACATTCTAATGCAATGACTTTTGGCTGCCAAATTGTAGGTAAGCTTCTGAGGATCTTTCTAACTTGTTCGCCACTTTTAATAGGTCTTCCAAATGATTTGAGGTCTCCAAGTATTTTGCTGAACCTGGAAAACATTTCTTCTACAGATACACCATCCTTCATTTCAAATAACTCATAGTCCCGAACCAAGAGGTTTATCCTAGTCTCTTTCACTTTGTTGGTTCCTTCGTAAGTGACTTCCAGTTTGTCCCACATTTCTTTTGCAGTGTCACAACTTGATATCTTTTCATATTCTTCTCCACTGATAGCATTATACAGTAGATTTTTTGCTTTTGCATTAATAGTGATAATAACAGCTTGTTCATCAGTGTAATCATCCAAGTCAAGAGGATCAATAGATACAATGACTTGACCGTTTGCATCCTTCTTGAGAAGAATTGGGAGATTTCCCTTTTTGATCACACACCATACTTTGATGTCATATGGCATAGTATACGTTTCCATGCGAACTTTCCAGTGAGAGAAATGTTGACTGTTAAAGTAAGGGGGTCGAACCTGAGAGGTTCCTTCTTGAAAGAGAGCACCAACAACAGTATTGGATCCCATGATCTTTTCCTCACTAGCGGTTAAGCAAAGATTGTGAGCCTTTTCTCTGATACCAATTGAACGTACAAGATGGGGGATGAATTGTTGACTATTTAAAATTTAGTCGACTAACACAAGAATTAGTTGACTGATCACAATGCAGAATGAAAGAAAGCAGTAAAGAAGAGTAAGTAACACACATCTATTTATACTGGTTCGGTACCGTTGTGGTACTTACATCCAGTTTCCCTTGGGTCACAAGTGTTCCCTTAAGATCTTTAAAAAAGTTACAACACAAATGGGTTTTATGTCTTCACCACCAACGAACAGTATCAACACTTGAGTTCTGATTAATTGACACAACTCTCTTTTGTGTTCTAGATCTTCCTATATTTTGAGACACTGATAACTAAAGATTACAGTGTTTGGACTAAGAAGTAGACAGACTTAGAATACAATGTGTGTAGTTGCGCAAAACTTCTTCTTAAGAGTATCAACCTTCTTATAGGAGAGAAAAGAGCCGTTGAGTCTTCAGTGAAATTAGAGGCACGAGATCTTTGCAAAAAGGTATTTGACCCAAGAGGTGCCTCTTCGAATCCTTCTCTTTGAAGAGTCCAGATTCGATTTTGACTTTCCTTGTCACAACTTGAATTAAGCCATTTACGCCCGGAGTGAGCTTAATTCTGAACACAGAATAATTGCTGGAGGGCTTCTTGATTTGAGTATCCATGATTGGAAATCTGAGTTCCTTTGATTGAGGACAAATAAATTTGTTTCTCCTGATTGACCATTAATGTAGCAACATCTTCATTCTATCCTTATTTGCTATTTCGAATCCTATAGCAACCGCATCTTGCTGAGCATTTTCATTCTTTCCTATTTCAAATTTTGTAGAAATCGCATCTTGATGAGCATGTTCATTCTTTCCTTTTTGTTATTCCCGCAAATATAACATAAGATAATATTTTTATAATTAAAACTTAAACTTAAACCTATCAATTTTGACTACTTTATGATTGTTTACCCTTTTTAGTTATGTAATATCGTGTTTAACGAATACGTTGGTTTGCTTTGAAGTATGATCCAAGCTAACTAATTTAAGACTCAAATGCATAAAATGAGTTTGAGTTCATTTAATCCAAAAGCTTTCAAGTAAATGATTATCAAATTAGCTACTTGATACAATCAGTAAATAACATAGGTAATAATCGATACATCAATTTGTAAGTTATACTAAACAACATGCATGCTTTACATTTTTGTCATACCGGCACACAAAACAGAGATATGTATTTCGCAGATGGTCATTTAAGGTTATAAATGAATTTGATTTACCTTTATATCTGCAGAATTCTATGAAGTCCAAGTACTCTCTTAATCAATTAAATAAGGATAAATTATAAATATAAAGTGTTGAGCAATATAGCTATTTGATACAGAAATATGCTTTCAGGGATTTTTTTAGAAAAAGGCTTCTTGCAATCAATTTTCCCGACTGCTTTTATTTTCTGAAGGGACTACAACCAACAGAAGAGCTATTATTTCTTTCTAATTTGGTGCATCCTATCCAGCCCATTAATGTATGGGATCCCCACGTACACTTTGACCAATCGTGGTATACTCTTCTTTATCAGCAAGTTCTTTGGAGCTGATACGATTGTTTTATTTGTTCTCGCCCTCATGGGTGGCTTCATTGTCGTACAGGGGGAATGTTTCCCTAGGAATGCTGATGTTTAGAATGTTCACCCAGTTCCACAATTTCATAAAAGTATGTATCACTCGTAGTAAGAAAAGAATTGACTAAATGTGCATGGATGTACATGCACTCTTCGATGTGTGACTACTCCTCCAATGTCAAGTTTTAAATCTATTGTGTGCTTTTCTGCTATGAGTCATATGTCTAGAACTCTGCTCCTTTCTCATCTGAAAGTCTGTGCTCTTTTACATGTATATGCATTACTATTTGGGCTCAATTCATTAGTATATTTATCAATATGATGATAGTATGACTGCTAGTTGTTCATGAAAAGTATGATTATTCCACAAGTGATCCTTTTTGATTTATGGGGTAATCTGTTGAATGTTGCTTAACTTTAGGTGTCTTTTGTGAGTCTCTTTAGTGTTTTAGCTTGCATCATTACTATTAGTAAGTACAACAGTACAAAAAAAGGGTTGCTCTTTTTCCTCTTTTTTTCTTGTGATCTGTAGAATCAATACAAAAATGTTTATTGCATCCATTGTACATGATTCTCCTAGCTTTTTTAAGCAAAGTTGCAGCGTTACGTTCTTTATCTTCTTAGAAAGATGTTTGATTTACAGAATCACTTTACTACAATCAAGCAACGTGGCATTTTATTGTAGTTACTTCGGAAACACTTGTGTATAGTACAATCCTTGATCTGGACAGGTACTAAAAATATTACCTTTTCATTCTAAAATTATGTTACTTCTAGAATAGATTGCAAATTGCGGTCTTATATTATTTATCCTTTAATCACATTTTTTGTTGTTCACAAATTGCAGAGTATTTCTTGATGAAGAACGGATCGGAAAGACAATTGTAAATGTTGATGATTTACTGGAATTTATCTTCTCCAGTAAATCACATATATTCTTTGACGGTGGCTAAGCTACATATGCTACTAGCAGCTTTTGTGGTACAAGATTCTAAGCAGACTATAATGAAGTAGTTCTTATCCAATTTAACCCATAATAATTGAGGTACTTAAAAAATTTATTTATGTTAATTCAAGTAAGTTCATCGATTTATGTGATCAATTAACGTAGAAGCATACTTTAAGTCCTTGTGAATTAGTAGGAGTATTTTTTTTGGTCTATCTTTAATTTTCTTTTGGTTGTCAGATAATTTATTAAAAGGAAGTGGCAAGCCGTGGATATATTAGCAAACCTAAATGAGTTAGCTGATTTTTCACCTAATCAACAAATTAAACTTTTTTTAGGTTAATTTTTCTTTTTCTTTTTCTCCTCCTCCTCCTCCTCCTCCTCCTCCTCCTCTTGCTGCTAAGTTTTTAACTCATAACGAGGAACAAATCTTTTACCGATCAACAAGAAGACCAAATATTTCATGGTCAGACCCTTTTTAACAAGTCACTTGGGATTGGCAGCCCTTGGCAACAATAATATAAAGACAACCTGATGAAATTCTTCTCTTTGTTTTTTGTTTTAGTTGTTTTGAATATATATATATATATATATATATAT